>ML343650.1:0-58917 GCA_005239505.1 Nicotiana paniculata | reverse complement strand
TAAAATATCAGGTATTTCCTCTATAGCTTTAATTTGAGCGGGATTTACCTCTATTCCTCTGTTTGACAGAACGAAACCCAAAAGCGCATTCATCTGGATTTAACTTCATATTATACCTGTGTAGAATATCAAAAGCAGTAGAGAGATGTTGGAAATGGTCTTGTTCTTGTGTTGATTTTACCAACATATCATCAATATAGACTTCCATCGTCTTTCAAAGATGTTCTTGGAACATTTTAGTCACTAACCTTTGATAGGTGGCTCCAGCGTTTTTTAAGCCAAAAGGCATAACTTTATAACAGTAAGTCCCCCTATTTGAAATGAAGGATGTTTTTTCCTCATCTGAGGGATTCATTTTAATTTGATTATAACCAGAATATGCATCTAAAAAGTTCAATTCATGACCTGTTGTGGCATCAATCATTTGATCTATATGTGGCAATGGGAATGAATCTTTGGGCATGCTTTATTCAAGTCAGTATAATCTACGCATACTCTCCACTTGCCATTCTTTTTAGGTACTACCACGGTGTTTGCTGGCCAGTTAGGGTACGCTACCTCTCGTATCGAAGCAATATTCAAGAATTTCTGTACCTCTTCTTTGATCACTTGGTTCTTGAATGGTCCTTTCTTTCTTTTCTTCTCTTCGAGCGGGGCCTAGCCTCGTGCCTATATACACTTTCTGCTCTGACTTTTGTTCTTTTGTTCCGATAATGGAATAGCTACGAGCTCCTCCGTAGTTGTTTGGATGTGCTCATCTTCCTCCGGTTCACGAATGATTTTTGGTCTTGAATCTGTTTCTCTGTGGTATAGAATACCTTCCGTGGTAACTTGATTTTCCTTCTCGTAAGTATTTTCTTTCCTACCTGTTTCAGCAATAATACCTTCCGTACCTATTTGGGTAGTAATTTCTTCCATGCTTGTTTGGGCTGTGTTACCTGCTTGTGAGATTCCCTTATCTCGTAATTATTCCACCTATATTTTCTTGTTGTAGTGTACCATAGAGTTTATATTTCTTGCGATCTGCTGATCTCCTTTTATTTGTTGAATCCCCCATTCAGATGGAAATTTAATTACCTGTTGCAACATGGAGGGTATCGCTTTCATGTCGTGGATCCATGGCCTTCCAATGATCACGTTATAAGCCATGTCAGTATCGATGACTTGGAACCTGACACTTTTGATCACCCCCTCAGCATAAGTGCTAAGCTCAACTTCTCCTTTTGTTATAACCGTAGATTTATCAAACCCTGATATGGCTCGTGCTTTTCGGATTACTCTATTTCCCAGTAGAATTTCTTCCACGACTCTTAGCAAAATGATATTGACTGAACTGCCTGGATCAATCAACACTCTTTTTATGTTAGTGTCATGAATAAGTAAAGATATTAGCAGAGCATCGTTGTGCGGAAGCATTAATCCCCTGATATCTGCATCATCGAAGGTTATATCGTCTTCTCCACGAGCCCGTTTCCCATGTGTAATTGTGAACTTTGGGGTTGTTTTACAAATCACTCTGTTTATTTCTTCACCCCCGTGTATTATGTTAACGGTTCGTTTTGGAGAAGGAGGCTTTGGGGGCTCCTGCATGTTCCTCATATATGCATGTTTACCTTTATCACTAAACAATTCTATTAAATAGCCCTGTTTTAACAAATTTTCTACTTCACCTTGTAAAAATCTGCAATCCGCAGTTTTTTGCCCATGATCGTTGTGAAATTCACACCAGTGATCTGGGTTTCTTCTAATTGGATTTGACCGCATATCTGTGGGCCACATAACCTTGTCTCCCATGTTCCTCAATATTGAGACAAGTTCAGTAGTACTTACATTAAAGGTATGATCCCCAATTTAAGTACTACCTATAGGCCGTTCATCTCGATCTTTTCTCGATCTAGACGAGGATGAGACTACGTCTCTTCCTTGTGGTCCATAGTCCGACCTAGTGTTTTCGAACTTGGGGCGGATATCTTGTTCTGAGGGTCCTAAGTAAGGATCGTACCTATTTTTACCTGATCTTCTATCTGATTCAGGACATCTGGATCTGGAATGATCTTCATCTCTCGAACGAGCAATGATATCTTCTTCTATTCTGAGTTTTGTATTGTACCTGTTATATACATCGTTCCATGTTGTAGCGGGGAATTCTCTNTTTTATCGTTTAGGTTGCTTGCAAATGCCATGGCTGCCCAATTATCAGGCACCCTGGGTAACTGCATTCTTTCTCGTTGAAACCTATCTACAAACTCACGGAGTAGTTCCGTGTCTCCTTGTTTTATTTTGAATATGTCTTCCATTCTCTTCTCAACTTTTTGTGCACCAAAGTGCGCTTTTATAAACGAATCTACAAGCTCAGCAAAAGAGTCAATAGAATTTTCATGGAGAAGAGAATACCAGGTTAGGTCCCCTTTGGTAAGTGTTTCCCCAAATTTTTTGACAAGGACTGATTCAATCTCTTGTTTCATTAAGTCGTTGCCTTTTACCCCCAATAGTGAAAGTAGTCACATGGTTGCACGGGTCAGTTGTTCCATCGTATTTGGGAACGTCAGGCATATTAAACTTCTTGGGTATAGGGAAGGGTGCCGCACTTGGCTTCCAAGGTTGTTGAGAATATCTATCAACATCGATGCCTTTGATGATAGGTGGTACTCCACGAATTTGTTCGATGCGATCGTTCTGCTCCTTCATCTGTTTCTGCATGGTTAGCAGTAAATTTTGTAATTCTGAGTTATTAGATATACCTGGTCTCATTTCGAGAGATTCATTAGGAGTATCTCCTCTTCCTGAGTTTGCCAACCAAAATTTAGGATTTTCCATGGTGATTGTGTTATTAGGGGGTGGCATCGGCGGTGTAGGTAACGCTGCCGGTAATCCTCTCGCAAATTCTTGCAAATCTTGGCTCACATACTCTGCAATCATTTGCTTTACACGATCTTGTTCCACAGTTTTATCATTATCACCATTGTTGTTATTGGATATTTTTTGGGATTGTTCCCTCGAACCACGTGGGGTTCCTGAATGCGATGGAATAGGGGTTCCACTCCTTTGCTGGTTGTTGTCATTGGGGTTTGACATAATTCAGAGGATATCACTTGAAAAGTAAACAAAGATTATCAGATTCCCGGTAATGGAACAAATTTTTTTAACCAAAGAATTAGACCCTTTGACTAAAGCTTATTTTTAATATGAATACGGGTTACTGGTAATCAAGGCAATGGAGAAAAATGAATAATAGACAATATTGCAAAAATATAGAAAATCGAAGTTGATTGTATTTGAGAATTAGATGCCTTTACAAGTTGTATTTCCCTCCCTTGTATAGGAGATTCTTATAACATACGACTCTTGCTATGGTTACTCATTAATGACTAATTATGACATTAATGAGGTGTTACAAAGGATAATGGTAATTTGGATTCGGTTACATAACGTTCGAGTAATCAATTGTGTGTCCTTGAATCTGCCTGTACCTTTGTCTAGATTTATTCTGACCGTGCCTCTCTCCCGTTTTGATCAAGTTGAGTTTCCCGTGGTTGATAAGTTTGTGCGTTTACTGAACCGTGACTCTTTGTACCATACCGCTTCAAAGAATCACATCCAGCTATCTCGTTTTCCCGTGTCCACGTGACTGGCTGAGTTTTCAAAATTTGGCTTACGTGTGGAACTCTTTTTTCCAATACACTTTTGTGCTAGTACTTCCCTATAGCACCATGGAGTTATAAGAAAGGGAAATCCACTTTGGTGCCTTTCCAACATTAATCTCACTCAATATAATGGGAATCACCTGCAAGATTGTAACTTGTTTAAGTGTACATGCAATATGAAGCAAAAAACATTTAAAACTAGACTGATATTTCCTATTTCACAACATAGCAAATACTATGTCACGACCCCAAATCCTAAGCCGGCCATGATGGAGACTATCATGGAGCTAGGCTAGCCAACCATTTCATACTATCATAATATATCATAATTTCAAAAAATTAGCAGATTTTAAAACAACAAAATGAGATGAACAATTTATACACTTTCCCAAAACGTGGAGTCAACGGTAATGATCATCTAAGACTGTAAATACAATGTACAACACAATGACTTGCTACTACAAAAGCCTGAAGTACAAAAGACAAAAACTACGCACTGGGGAAAGGAAAAGAGGTGAGTTGGGGACGCTGAGCAGCTACCTTGATCCTCGAACAAACTCTGGGCACATCCGAAAATCAACTAGTGAGATGATCCAGTACCTGGATCTGCACACAGAGATGCAGGGAGTAACGTGAGTACGCCAACTCAGTAAGTAATCAAAGTAACTAAGAGCTTGAGTGTAGTGACGAGTATTTATAAATCATGTAAATCCATATAATGAATAACAGTGGAAATGAATAAATAAAGTCAGGAATCTACATTCCGAATATTTCATAAAACTCCAGCTTTCATTTAAAAATCTCGCATAAAATCATTTGTCCAGTTTATCATCAGAGAATCAATGTAAAGAAGAGTGAAAAATACTAGTTTCATAAAATATAAACCCCTCGGGCACAGTATCACTCACAATAAAGCCTCTTAGACAGTCGTGACTCCACTATCAGTATCTCATGCTCACACTAGACACTCATACTCAGCAAGTACCAGGAATACCCACAAGTGTTGCAGCGGGCAGCCCGATCCAACACATATATATCTATATATATCTATAATGTTGCGGTGTGCAGCCCGATCCTTATAACATATGTTGCGGTGTGCAGCCCGATCCATATAATAGTCGATTGCGCCCACTGGGGGTGTACAGACTCCGGAGGGGCTCCTATAGCCCAAGCACTATATTTGGTGCGGCGTGCAGCCCGATCCATATAATAGTCGATTGCGCCCACTGGGGGTGTACAGACTCCGGAGGGGCTCCTATAGCCCAAGCACTATATTTGGTGCGGCGTGCAGCCCGATCCAATATGTACATTGATGCGGCGTGCAACCCGATCCATATATAACACATATTGCTGCGGCGTGTAGCCCGATCCATATAGAACACATATTGTTGCGGCGTGCAACCCGACCCATATATAATCTATATTGTTGCGGCGTGCAGACCGATCCATACGTAATATAATATATATATATATAAATATATATATATATATATATATTATTGCGACGTGCAGCCCGTCCCATAACTATCCTCACACACTTGGGCTCGGCGTAACACATATATATATTGTTGTGGCGTGCAGCCCGATTTATAACTAGTCTCACATACTCGGCTCTCGTCCTGACTCAGTCATCCTCACAAGCCACTTGGGAAATTCATCTCCACTCACGGGACTCAGCCCAAAATACTTTTCTGAGTTTTCAAAGCAGTATGATAACAGTGAAAATAACAACAAGTAGGAAACATGACTGAGTTCACAATTGTTCTATCAGGATAGTGTGAGAATAGTGTAAAAGTACCTCTGAGGGTCTAAACGGGTCGGCACGAGGCCCCAATCATGGCTCACAGCCCATTAACAAGTATAAATTTCTAAAATATAGGATATCGCAAGGTTTCAAATCGAATTACGCGGCTTAATAGTCGCTACGGGATGGACCAAGTCACAATCCCTATCGGTGCACGCCCCCACGCTCGTCACCTGGCATATGTGTCACCTCATTTACCAAAACAATATCAAATACCGGGGTGTCATACCCTCGAGTTTAGAGTTACATTCGCTAATTACCTCAAAACAGCCTAAAAGCTACTCCGATATGCTCTTGCCCCTCGAATTGGCTCCCAAATGCTATGAATCTAACCAAAACCAGATTATCATCAATATATGCTAATGAACAAAACCCAATCGAAAGATATAAATTTTAAGCACAATTCCCGAAATTGGCCAAACCCGAGTCCCAGGTCCACATCTCGGAATTCGATAAAAATTACAAAATTAGAATCCTCATTCCCTTACGAGTCTACCCATATCAAATTTATTAAAATCCAACCTCAATTGCCCACTCAAAACACCAAAAGAATTTTCCAAATTTTCCTCCCATTTTTCCCAACTCTTCTACTTTAATTCCTGAAATTGAATGGTGAAAATCAAGACAAATTCATGAAATGGAACCAAAAATAATTGAAGAATACTTACCAAAAGAACCCCACTAAAAAGCTCGTCCAAAATCTCCTTCCCCCGAGCTCTCTAATGGAAAAAAAAAGTTATGGCCAAGAACCCCCGAATTAGAACTTAAAAACTATCTGCCTATGCCTCTTTCTTCACTGCGATCGCAGAAGCTCCCACGCGATCGCGAAGAACAAATATGCTGCCCCATCAAATTACACTACGCGATCACAGACATCCAAAAACGATCGCGATTCAGCAGAAAATAAACCCATGCGATCGCGAACCACTCTACGTGATCGCGAAGAACAACAACTCAGCCCACTCACGCGCCCTTCAACTCTATGTGAACGCGAACAACACCACGCGATCGCACTGCACAACAAGCTCACACTCACGCGATCGCGACCTCCACCATGTGATCGCATATAAAAAAAATCTGCCATCCCCAGCCAGGCCTACGCGATCGCAAACATCCTCCCGCCATCGTATAGAAGGAAACCAGAAACTCACACCAGCAAAAATCTGCCCAGTTTTTAAGCCAAGAGTTGGTCCTTTAACCACCTGAAACACACCCGAGGCTCTCGGGACCTCAACCAAACATACCAACATATCCCATAACATCATTAAAACTTATCCGAGCGTTCGAAACACCAAAAACGACGCAAAAACACCAAAATCACATCAAATTCAAGCCTATGAACTTTGAAACTTCTAAATTTCGCCAATGATGTCGAAACCAACCAAAACACATCCGATTGACCTCAAATTTTGCACACATATCCAAAATGACATTACAAACCTGCTCCAACTGTCGCAATTCCATTCCGACCCTGATAGCCTATTTTCCATTGCCGACCAGAAATCGCCAAAAACTAACTTTTACCAATTCAAGCCTAATTCTACACCGGACATCAAAACATCATTCCGGACACACTCCTAAGTCCCAAATCACCTAACGAAGCTACCGAAGCCATAAATTCCGCATTCCCATGTCGTTTACTATTAAGTCAACTCCTAATTGACTTTTTCAACTATAAGCTACTTTAAGAGACTACGTGTGTCTGTTCTAATCACGACCACTCCGAGCCCGAACCAACCGATCCAACACAACATAAATAGGATAAGAAACATATGATAAAGAAGAAATGGGTGAAACGGGGCTAGTTTCACGAAACGACCGGCCGGGCCGCTATATACTAATAATGGTTAGTTGCATATTACTAACCTTGAACACTCATATTTCCTACAACTAATTTGGTACAAGCCGAAAGAGAAAATATTAAACCTACATTAACTCATGCTCCACGACCAGGGAATGGATATATTTCAACGTAAATAAATCTTATTACGTATATTATATTAAGAGAATTTATGTGCATACTAGAGAGATTAATGTTACATGATGAGCTTTTTCAGAACAATAAAGTAAATATGATATTTTAGTCCTTAAAGAAGTTAACAAATGAGTCATGTTCATATTATGTGCATCCTTTTCCATCTGAAAGCACTACTAGGGTGAGGTATATTTTGAAAAAAAATGATGTCATGATCCAAAATCTGACCAGTCATGATTGCACCTAACCCAACCCGCTAGGAAACCCAGTTAACTACAATCCAATTTAATTAGATTTATAAAGAAAACTAAATGATAAAAAAACTTAACATTTATATTTTTCCCCTAGGACTGTTAGTACAAATCATAAGCATCTATGATTTAGAATTTTACAAAACTGGTAAGAAATAAAATACATCATCTATTTGAAATAAACATGAATAGATTAAAAATTATAAAGCTACCAAGAACAAGAGGCAGTTGTAATCGGATCGCGGAAAAATCTTCAATGCCAGCTCCCACCATATACTGCACCATCAACATCCAAAATATGCATGCAGGGTGCAGAAGTGTAGTATGAATGCAACCGATCCCATGTACTCAGTAAGTATTTTGACTAACCTCGTTGAAGTAGTGTCGAGGCTTTGTAAACTTACTGATGTAACATGTGCAGTAGAATAAAAATAGAACCATACTAGAACAACAGAACATGATACAAGGAAACAAATATGTGAAGCAGTGAATGATTACTAGAAGAAATCATGATTAATATTCCTCAATATCACGATCAATCCTTTCCTTAGAGCGATAACCAGCAATTCACGGTAGTAAATCCATACTTTCATAGTGTGGGGAATATACTCAAGACATCGAATCATATTTCACGGAAACATCCTTCAAGCATTTAATCTCATCCTCACCAAAATACGTATAACAGTACCAACCAGGTAAAAGAATTGCCAATAATAGTGACCACGAAGTACATATTACACTGATAGTAGTACATAACAAATCAGAAGCATATGCAAAATATAAATATATGAGGTATTGGGCGCAAAAGTAATGACAGCAAGTGTGGTAGAAGAACATAAATTTCACTAATTAACAAGGTAGAGGCTTATATGTAAATATAACAAACAAGAAGAAAATTATAATACTTGCAAGTTAAACAGATAGAAGGCATAAATAACAGATCAACAATTAGGATAGAGGACACGGACAGAACAACGATGACAAGTCATATAGAAAATATCGGTGCAACAATAACAGCTCAATATAAAGGCATGAATGTAGTTGCAACAAAAGTATATCACAATATAATGTATGTTTGTCGTCCTCGTCTGCACGAAAACACTATTCGTGCCATGAGCATATGATATATGTAAAAATAATGGTACGGCATCACCCTTGGTGCTTTCACTCTCATCCTCACATGATAATATAAATGAAATGACGCGGTATTATCCTTCCTGCATAATAATGTATATGAATGGCACAGAATCACCCTTCATGTTTTACACTTTTCCTCACATGATAATTTAACTAAAATAGCACAGGATTACCCTTCGTTCATTACACTCTTCCTCACATGATAATGTATATAAAATGGTACGGCATCACTCTTCGTGCTTTATACTCTTCCTTACTAAGCACATATATATCATTAACAAGCAAGATAGGAAGCATAAATAACATCAAGGAGAGTGTTTAAGAGAATGTTCTAATTGAACATCAATCATGGCTTTCAAGCCAATAACAATTTAATAAACCTCAAGTACTTTATTATTCAAGTATTTCAACAAGTCTCAAAAATGATCTTCGACTCAAGTATAGAATTCAAAATCTCAAGAATAACGGTCGCACGTCGTATTTGTGATTTAGTATAATAATGACTGGATTTAGTACATCAATTACTTCACCAAAGTCTGTCAAGTTTTAATCAAATTATAATAAGCTAAATCATGGTTTCTAGCATTTATTTTTCTATTTATATTAATCTAGAAATCATAGAAGACATGAAACAAGAATGTCACAAAATTCATCAAAGCACAATTAATTGTATAATTTACCCCCGAGCATGATTAGCCCTGGCACATACATATAAAGTCGTCACCTCATATATGTATCACCCCCGCATGTAGTAAACAATGGAAATTAGTAGGAAAAATTTCCTTAACAAGTTTAGGCAAAATACTTGCCTCAAACAAGCCGAATCACATGTCGAGCAAGCCAAACAATACTCCAGAAATTCAATGTTGTGCGTATCAAACTATGAAAGGCTCAAAACTAGCCAAAAGCAACTTGATTACATCAATTAACGCCTAAGGAAACAATTCCAAATAATAAATGTCGAATTTTAATAAAAATCTCCAAGTCAATCAAAAACTCAACGCTAGGCTCACGTCTCGAAATCTGACAAAAGCCAAAAATCCGATCACCCATTCGACCACG
This sequence comes from Nicotiana paniculata, assembly GCA_005239505.1. Taxonomy (NCBI): domain Eukaryota; kingdom Viridiplantae; phylum Streptophyta; class Magnoliopsida; order Solanales; family Solanaceae; genus Nicotiana; species Nicotiana paniculata. The sequence goes on along the minus strand of ML343650.1, from coordinate 49,044 downwards.
AGTCCAACCATACCATATTTACCAAATTCTGGCATCAACTCGACCCCCAAATCCTAAATGTAAAGTCTACAAAATTTCTACCATTTTCAACCCAATTCACTAATTTTTTGATATAAATAACAATAAATTCGTGTAATTTAACTAAAATCGAATCAGGAATTCTTACCTCCAATGTTTTTTCTTGTAAATTTCCCAAGAAATCGCCTCACACCGAGCTCAAAATTCCAAAAATGGAAAAATGAGACTAAAGTCTCATTTTCAGAACTTAAATTCTGCTGCCTAGGGATTTACCCTTCCTAATCGCGAAAAATTCTTCGCGATTGTAAAGCACAGAAATTTCCAGAACAATTTTACTTTGTGCGATTGCGGCCATTTCCCAGCAATTGCGATGAGCAAACTTTCTTACTCTCCAAAACTCTTCTCATACAACATGTAATATAATAGCCATAACATTTTATACATAACTCCAAATGACAAATGGTTTGATTTTCTGAAAACTAGACACCAATGGTAAAATAAATAAAGGATGATTACAAATTTCAAATCTACTAACTGACCCACAAAAGTTCCAAAGGGACCATTCTTAATTCTTTTTTCACAATGTTGTCATGACCCACCACATCATCATGCCACGTAGTTTCCATATGAAAATCCTACATAGGAAAAGAGCTAGAACTTGTAGAAAAGTTCTAGAGAAATATAGTGGTTTCCCACCCTAGGACTCTATAGAATTTATAGAAAAGTCCTTAGAAGATTCTAGCTATGTAGAAAAATCTAGAGAAAGTACTTACTTGTAAATATTAAGGATTTGTGCAACAATAAATATTTATGTACTAGCCCCTAGAAGACTAGTATATAAAGGGGGGCATTCATTTGTAAAATCAACAAGCAAAAAAATCAAATTCTCTCTAATATAAAAGCTTCCTTTGGCAATTCTCTTGTGTTCTAACATTCCCTTAGCGATCTTGAGTGTAGTAAGGCTGACTTGGCATAGCAATAACTTAAGCAAGTTGTGCAAGATCGTGAGCGAGTTTTCAAGTGTTGCACGTGTACTTAGTTACCAACTTCGGTAGAGGATGACATCGGGAAAGTGAATGCCCAGAGTTCGGGATGCTTGCAACAATGATCGGGTATTTTTCTCAGGGACACAAGGGTGAAACGTGAGGGATCGCCTGCATTGGAGGGATGCGCTTGGAATCTAAGCCGAAAATAGGGGATTCCAAATCCTATCTTGGCACCATGACAATGGATCATGGTGGCAGCAAGAAAAATTGGGCGGCCATAGTAGAAGAGGACGGTGAGTTACAAAGTTATGGCACGTTATCGAACTTAGACGATGCACCAAGCAGAGGGGTCAAGTTTTCTAGCAAGGTTGTGACTATGAAGGGAAACCAAATAGGGAGTGCAAGCATAGACCCGATGAGTAAGAAGCTGCTAGACTTGGTTGAGTCATGGAAAGATTCAGGCCAAGAGCTAGAAGAGGCATCTGATAGGCGGAGGATCGAGGCCATCATTGCTAGCCGTCCAAAGTACAAACGGTGTAACAAGAAAGGTGACTAGTAACTTCTGAAATGGGAAGGTGAACCGCTCCATAGACCATTATGGCTAATGGACAAAAATATCCGGCGACGCCAAGGTGAGGTGTGCGCGTACATTTCGATGCTTTGTGCCGAGGGCGAAACAAAACTGGGTGGGGGAAAGTGTCATGACCCGCCATATCATCATGCCACGTAGGTGCCACTTGGCATATATTTTTTCCATATGGAAAGCTTACATAGGAAATGGGCTAGAACTTGTAGGAAAGTTCTAGAGATATATAGTAGTTTCCCTAGGAAAACCCTAGAACCCTATAGAATTACTAGGAAAGTCCTTAGAAGATTCTAGCTATGTAGAAAAATCTAGAGAAAGGACTTGTAAATATTAATGACTTGTGTAAAAATTAATATTTATATACTAGCCCCTAGGAGACTAGTATATAAAGGGAGAAAATCATTTGTAAAATCAACAAGCAAAACAATCAAATTCTCTCTAATACAAAAGCTTCCTTTGGATATTCTCTTGTGTTCTAGCGTTCCCTTAGTGATCTTGAGTGTATTAATGCTGACTTGGCATAGCAAGAATGTGAGAAAGTTGTGCAAGATCGTGAGTGAGTTGTCAAGTGCCGCACGTGTAGTTAGTTACCAACTAAGGATGTGACAATGCACTATATAACTAGTAGACCAATGAATTGGGACAAACTGTTTTCCCTGCAACTCACGCAACTATTGAATTTTTTATTCAGAACTACGATCAAATTCTACCATTACCATTGTCATGTTTTGATGAATTGTCATTCAACTAGTGATTTATGGACCTGAATATAAATTATTGAATAACAGTCGGGTCTGGTCACATATAAATATTCTATCAAGTATTAGCTAACTTCAATCAACATAATTAGTGGATAACATTGCTTATAAAGACGCATACGCGAAAAACATCAAGTAGCATTTTTTACTCTCCAATCTTCATTAAATTCCATGTTTTTGTATTGGATCACAACTTTAAATGCTATCTCCCGTAAGAATCAAAGGCGAATTGATGTTCGGCCAAAATGCTATATTTTAGTACATAACTCACCCTATATTTTGTTGGTTTAGTGATTAATTGTGCGACATATTGAGCTAATTTTTGTTGTTTTATGTGTAGGATCATCGGAAGAAAGAGTCAAATGAAAGTTGCACAAAAAAGGGCGAAAATTCAAGAAAAGAGCACAAAATCACAAAATACCCAAGCCGTGCTACAGGCGTAGCATAGCCAGCTCGATAGCCTTCTTTGCCTTGCTACAGATCAAGTACAGCCAGCTTGACCGCACTACAGGCCAGGCATAGCCAGCTCTGTAGCCAGGCTGACCGCGCTATAAACCTTGCCTCGCGAGGTCTATAGCCAGGTGATTAAAAGTTGCGGGTTAAAAGACTCCAACTCATATTTGGACTGAGGGATTTTGGCCCTAAAATATAAATACTCCCCAAATGAGTTGAGAAAGGGTTGAACACTATTTTGGAGAAGAAAAAGGCTACAGAGCACTATGAAGAAAGAATCAAACGAGTTTTTTCTCCATTTATCTCATTAATTTGTAGTTTAATGTCTTTGAACATCATGATGATTGTTGATATATTTATGAGTAGCTATACTCTCTCATCTAGGGTTTGATGGAACCTACTGAAGGATGATTTTTTCACTACGTTTCATATAAATTTGCCGTTGATCTTTCTGTACTTGTTCAACTATATTTTCGTTGTTGTTGATTGAAGAACTCTTAATTAATTGTGCCAATTTAGTGTGTATATTGCTGTATAGATAATACACATTTAGGTAGTTGTTGAACAACAACACTCCTAACGTATTTGAGAGATCAATACAGAGGGTTTAAAGGCAGGATTAGAGATAACGAAATCTTGGTGCAATCGTAGTGAGCGGTGAATTAGTGCCAACTAGCGTAGTTCGAGAGAACACGTCTACTAAATTATAGTAGTTGCTCGAGAGAGAGCTATGGCACCCAAAGTACTCACGATCGGTAGAGAATACTTAGGCGAATTTATAGGAAACGTGGCGGGGGAGATTCCGACAATAGGGGAAATCATAACCCTAGACTTTTCAAAATCTTATCCACAACATTTGATCTTTTACTTATAAATTATTGTATTTTAATTACTTTTATCTTAGTTAATAAGCATCCAAATCGTTATTTAATATTTCTGAAGGTTGATTTGTCACGACCTATTTTACCCCTCTGTAACGTGTCATGACGACACCTAGTCTCTACGACTAGGTAAGCCTATTATTGTGGGAAAACAAATGAAACATAAAGATGAAAAGCCAAAACAGTATAATTTAATAAGCAAGGATAGTGCCACTCGGCATATACAATAACTTCACTCCCAAAACCCGGAATGTTGCTAATCATAAGCTTCTATAAGTCTATCTTGCTCTATACAAAGTGTCCGAAGAAAACAAAAGATATATCTACGTGGGGAATAGACGGGGACTCCGAGGATCTGCAGATGCGAGCAGAAGTACCTTGAAGTCTCCTAAATCAGTAAGCACGCACTAAACACGTGGCTGATAGCTCGTACCTGGATTTGCACACAAAAAAACATGTACGGGAAGGGCATGAGTACACCACAATGGTACCCAGTAAGTGCCAAGCCTAACCTAGGTCGAGTAGTGACGAGGTCATGTTAGGGCCCTACCGGAGTAACTATAATGAACTAAAACAGTAAAAAATACAAATATATTCTACAGAAAAATAGTTAAGGAAGTTAATAGAAATGACAGTCAAGCGAGCGCTCGACTCAGAACAAAGAAATACAATAGGGAAATCTCGCGGGATATCATCTCGTAGTCCCGAAACAATTATGCAGTACAGGGGGATCTCCTGGAATACGTCTGTAGTCTCAAAATAAATATGTAGTGCTGGGGGATCTCCCGAAATATGTCTGTAGTCCCAAAATAAATATGCAGTGCTGGGGGATCTCCCGGAATACGTTCGTAGTCCCAAAGTAAATATGCAAGACAAGGGTATCCCTCGAAATACGTCTGTAGTCCCAAAGTAAATATGCAGCTCAACAATGAGATGGCAGTTACAACATCGATATGTACAATTTAGACTAAATGCAACCAAGGAAAAAAGGAATCCACCTAAACATGCTGCACAAAATTCCAAGTAGATAGTCAAAACACACAGCATGCTTTCCTAATCTAAACAAGGTAAGTAAACATAGCAGTGCAGTTCAATCAAAGGAAACATTTTATGATTTAGAAGAAAAATCGAGAATTTTTACAAAAATAGACCGTGTACGTACTCGTCACCTCACGTACAAGGCGCTCATACATCAAACAGTACCAAACATCCTAAGGAGAAGTTCCCCCACACAAGGTTTGGCAAGTCCCTTACCTTGAACTGCTCAAATCAATTCTAAACCACGCTCTTGCCACGAGTATCCAACTCCAAACGGCCCAAATCTAATCAAATCAATTGCATAATGTATATAATACTACAAGTAACTACTTTAGCTAATGAATCCGAAGCTAAGATAAGAAAATAGGAAAATGCCAAAAAACTCTCCTCGGGTCCAGGAGTCAGAATCGGGTAAAAGTTAACAATGTAGAACATCATTCACTCACGAGATCACTCATACAAAAATCATCTAATTCAGATTCCTAAATCCCGTTCAAAACTCAAAACTTCGATTGGGGCATTTTTTCCCCCATTCCCTACATTTCTCACTCAATTTTCCTTGATTAGATGAAGGAATATACAATAGATTAATGCAATAAGACGAAATTCGAGTAAGGAATTGCTACCTGAAAAATACCTCGAGGAATCGCCTTCTCCCCAGTTCAAAATCAAAAATGGAGTGAAATGAACTAACCCTCGATTCTGTCCCCTTTTCTGCCCAGCAAAATACGCACTTGCGGCTCTTGGGTCACACCTGTAACTCCGCATATGTGGAAAATCAATCGCGGGTGCGGAATCCACTTAAGGGGCTGGATCTGCATCTGCGGAAGAGGGGCTGCACCTGTGGGTGCAGAGTCTTGTCCGCACCCGCACTCATAGTCCGACACTGCGAAGCCTTGGCCGCATCTGCGGGCATCGCAGATACGGAACACCCTCCCATCTGTGACCCCTGGCCAATATGCCCTTTCTCGCATCTGCGTTTCCTTCTCCGTACGTGCGAGTCTACACCTGCGGTTCCCACTCCGCAGGTGCGAAACACCAGACACTAGAAAAACTACAGCAATGTCCTAAGTCCAAAATTCATCAGTTAAGCATCTAAAATACATCTGAGGCCCCCGGGACCTCAACCAAACATACCACCCAGTCCTATAATACAATACTAACTTATTTGAGCCTTGACACACATCGAACAATATCTAAAACATGAGTAAAGCACGGATTCAAGCCTAAGGAACTTTTAATTTTCCAAATTCTACAAACAATGTCGAAACATATCAAACCTAGTCAGAATGACTTCATATTTCACACACATGTCACAAATGACACTATGAACCTACAGCCACTTCCGAAATTCCATTCTGGGCTCGATATCAAAACTCCCACTACCAGCCGAAATCGCCAAAAATCCAACTTTCACCAATTCAAGCCTAAATTTGCTACGGACCTCCAAAACACATTTCGGGTGCGCTTATAAGGTAAAATAAACCCAACGAAGCTAACGAAATCAACAGAATACCATTCCGGAACCGTCTCCACACAGTTCCAACTACGGTCCAAATTCTAAGACTTAAGCTCTCATTTAGGGACTAAGTGTCACAAAACACTCCGAAATTCACAACCAATCTTCCCGGCAATTCACAAAAGCATAAATAGATTTGGGGAACACAGATATTAGGGGATCAGGGCTCTAACTCTCAAAACAACCAGTCGGGTCGTTACATCCTACTTGAATTCGTGCTAGTTCATTCTTCCTTAGATACATTATGCCATAGTTAAGTTTCCAAAAGTACATACGGGTTACAATTTAGTGGAAAAGAGTTTCAAATACAACTTGATCCAATGACCACCCCGACACCCATACATGACCCACATAATCATCTACGAAGCCTCTAAAGATACAAAGGACCAACATGACAATGTCGGCAACAAGGCCCCGGCTATACCGCAAAATATGGATACTTATACAAAAAGAAGAACTACATGACCCATGGGAGAAATGGGGGCTCACCAATACTGATGTAAGGAGAGAAAGAGAGCACCACTATCTGCGATCGACGCTATCTGCGATGGAACCACCTACATCCATTCAAAGATGTAGTGCCCCGGGCAAAAGGGACGTTAGTACTGTTGAATAGTACTAGAATGTAAAGGCAAACACCAATCTTAGTAGAATGAACAGTGAAGAAAAAAGAAGGCATGCATAATAATCAATAAGTGCTTCACAGACATACACAAGAAACACCAAGTAAGGATCACATAGTTTCTAATTCAATCTCCATCTCTTTTAGGTTAATAATCTTTAGTGCCAAGTGCCACCACTCACAATGTCCTCGTGTTTTTACACAGAGTCCGATCTCGGCCCGACCAGCTAAGCCATCCCAAGTGAGACATATCCATATCCACAATTTAAGTAAATAATTCCAACACAAATGCCACGATGTGATAGCATGGCGTCCGATCTCAGCCCGATCGACTAAGACATCTCACTTGAGACATAACCTCTTTCAACTATTCAACTCAATTCACATGTCTTTCCCATCTTTCATTACATGGGACAAGCAGCCTCATTTATTAGTTCTTTCTCGGAACTTGGACACTTTTTCTTTTTCAATTCAAATCTTTCCCCTTTTTATAAGTTCAAATAACAGTATCAATCATATCGATAAGTTCTATCACATAGGGCATTGCACACATTAAGGAAAGATCTTGGAAATCATAGCACGTTCTCCATTAGCGTGATTACACAGTAAACATTTAGAAAAATTACGGAGCATAAATCTTTCATCCCAACAATTAAGGCAATCAATTCTAGTATTATCAAGTCGGAACTTACACCACTTATTCGTACACCAATAGTTCGATTCTAAGAATAAGAGAGTTATCCATACATATCTTAATTGAGTTTTCCTTAGAGCTTTTAGACGATCCCGATTTTAGAAACTTCAATATATTCTAATAATATAGCAAGATTGAACCCAAAATTAGGAGAATAGTCGTAATTCTAGCTCATTAGAGCACTTTGCCAAACACTAGGTGTGCATTACTGTTCTTAGGCCTTTTATGATATATTCTACCATTCTTCTACCCATTCTTAGTTTACAAACCCCCCTCCTATTTTAGGAATACATGCATGCAAGAAACTTATCCCGCCCCCCTACACCCAATATTTACTTCACTAATTATTTCCATTTTTACTAGATTTTTGAATTTAGAGGATAGGATATAGATTCTTACCTTCAATATATTCTTCAATCTTATGGACCTCTTGAAAATCTTCTGTATTTAGAAAGAATGATGAACACTAGTTGATGGATAATCTTTCTCTCCCTAAGAACCATCTTCCTCACTCTAGAATTATAAAAGAATGGCTCAATATTGTGTAGAACATGTACTTTTAACGAAATAGGGTCAGGTCTTAAAATAAGAAAAATGGGTTCCCCAACACAGGTATGTGATCGCATATGCGACCGCATAATGGTTATGCGGTCCGCAAATTGACCGCAGAAATAGCCTCCAAGAAGTTGAAATTTTTTTACTGTGTATGCGACCACTATACGGTCCGCATACCGGTTATGCAGTCGCATAATGCACCGCAAAACTCCCCTTCGCAAAAGTTCAAGGAAGATATGCAATCAACATGCATCCAACAAAGCGATTATGCGATTTCATAATTGGGCCGCATAACTGGCCTCAAATTTTGCCAATTTTCAGCTTCACTCTGCAGCCATTATGCGGTCCGCAGAGTGATTATGCGGCCGCATACTGGGCTGCAGAAACGCGTAAATCTGAGAAACATTTTCTTCTCAGTCCGTAGGTTAATTTTCAATAATAACGCAGGAATCTAACTGGGCACCACGAAATCTCGAGTTTTTGGTTAAAAATTTTATGGGTCCTTACAACTTTCTATTTTGACTCAATATTTTTTAAAATTAGCTATTTTCTTTGTCATATTTGATTGATCCATAAATAAAAAGACAAATTATTTCTTGTCTTATTATTGTTCCCCCTCTGTTACCAATTCATGTGTGATTTTAGACTCGACATGAAAGTTAAAAAGGAAAGAAAGATTTTTAAAACTTGTGATTTAAGACAAATCACATATATGTGTGTGGCTATAAATAATTTCATTAAGGATAAAGTAAACAGGTTAAAGATAAAAAGTTTCTAAACAATAAAGTATTACATTCTTTTTGGGATAGACTAAAAAAATACGACACATAAATTGGGATAGAGGAAGTATGAAATTTATCACACAAGTTTAGGGTCCTCTTAATATTGTTCGGAATTACGCCGCTAACATCGCCAAACTGTCTCTACTAAAGAATTAAATATTTTTGACTAAACTTTCCCCTTATCTATGGAAGTAGGTTCATTTATGTCCTTCAAATATAACCCATAGCACCTTTAGTCCCTTAACTTTGCCAAAGTGGAGCACCTTTAGTCTCACTAACATAACCATGTTAACAACTAACGGAAGGGGAAAATTTTCTAGTGGTGCTTTCTATGAAGCTTCTCAAATGATATGACAAGTCATTTTTTTCTATCGACAAATGGCGAATTACTACACTTTCATGATTAATTTGGTAGTACTTCCTTCGGCCACACCCTTCCCTCCTAAAAATCCTATACAAATCACAGTTAGCAATTGTTAACTTGACGGGATCACACACCAAATAGATCTTATCACTGTTCTTAGCTCACTTTCAACAAAATCAAGCACCCCCCTTTGGTTACAGTGACAACGTAGGGTATAAGAAATACTCCACATCAAAGTTGTCAAATGCACATTCAAAATCTGTAACAAGATGATGAGGGACATACAATCATCTGACAAAGAAGATGATTGACAGAACTTGATCCAGAAAAATGAACGTGTAAATGACCATCCCAAATCTCCACTTCGCCCCACATTCCAAATCGACGATGTCAATGACCGGTTTGTAACGACCCAATCGGCCGTTCGGAGAGTTTTAGCCCATTTCCCCCATTTCTGCTTCATTTTATGTGGTTCAGCTCTTTTATGTTGTGTTAGGTTGATTGGTTCGGGTTTGGAGTGGTTGTGGAGAAAAATGAGACACTTAGTATCTTAAGATGGTTAATTAGTTGGAAAAGTCAACCGGCAGTTGACTTATAGGTAAATGATTTCTGAATCAAGTTTTTATGGTTCAGATAGCTTCGTGAGGTGATTTTGGATTTAGGAGTATGTTTAGAATGTTATTCGGAGGTCCGTGGTAGAATTAGGCTTGAATTAGCGAAATTGGATTTTTGGCGATTTTCTATCGGAAAATTAGCTATCGGGGTCGGAATGAAATTCTTGAAGTTGGAGTAGGTTCGTAATGTCGTTTCTGATGTGTGTGAAAATGTCAAGTATTTCAGACGTGGTTTGGGTGGTTTCGGCATCGTAGGCGAATTTTGGAAGTTTAGAAATCCTTAGGCTTGAATTTTGAGTTAATTTGGTGTTTTGATGTTGTTTTGAGTGTTCCGAGGATTCGACTAATTTCAGGTGATGTTATGGGATGTGTTGGCATGTTTGGTCGAGCTCCTGTGGGCCACGGGTGTGTTTCGAAAGCTCAACGGGTTATTTTTGACTTGAAAGGTTGGCAGATTTTCTGGTGTTTGTTGCAGAAGATTAGTTCTTCGTGATCGCGAAAAGGAGGTCAAGATCGTGTAAGCTTAATTAGGGCATAGGTGAAGTTGTTCTATGCGATCACTGAGTTTGGGTCACGATCACGTTTGAGTGTGAGGTAGTGCTTCGCGAACGCGTGGCCAGTGCCGCGCTCGCATAGGGTATTAAAGTTTATGTTGAGCGGAGCCGATTGCTCTACGTGATCGCGTGAGGCATGTTACTATCGCGTAATGTCATGCAGCAGTGATTCGCGAACGCGTGGGTGTTTACACAATCGCGTAAAGTTAATTGAGGGGTAACCTTATTTGTGCTTCGTGATCGTGAGGCTATTTCCGCGATCGCTATGAAGGAATAACTGGGAAAAATGTTTAAAGTTCTAAACGAGGGTTTGAGTTCATAATTCCAAAATTTCATTAGAGAGGGGAGAGGGCGAGCTTAGAGGGTATTTTCAGAGGATTAATTGAGGTAAGTGTCCTTCACTTAATTTTGGTTAAATATCATGATTTTGTCTTGATTTTTGTCATGTAAATTTGGAGTTTGGGGTGAAAATTTGGAGGAAAGTGGAGGAAATTTGGAGAGTTTATTTTGGGAAACTGAATGGCCATTTGATGTCGGATTTTGAGGAATTTGATATGGGTAAACTCGTGACTGAACAAGGATTCTAGTTTTGTAATTTTTGTCAGATTTCGAGATGTGGGCTCAGAGGTCGGATTTGGCCAATTCCAATATTTTTGATGTAATTTGATTATTTTCGCATGGGTTTTGTTCTTTTAGCGCATGTTGATTTTATGAACCTGATTTTGAATATATTCGGGGAGATTTGAGGCTGAGCCGAGCAGCAAGGGCATCGCGGAGTAGATTCTCGTTCGGATTGAGGTAAGTAATGATTGTATATCTTGTCCTAAGTTTATGAAACCCCGGATTTCAGATCGTTTCACTAATTTGAAGTGGCACACATGCTAGATGACGAGCGTGTGGCATGCACCGTTGGGGATTTATGACTTGGTCCATCCTGTAGTAACTATTAAGTTGCGTATTTGACTGGAAATTATATGATATTTTGTGTTTTAGAAAATATTACTATGTTTTGGGCTGAATGGCATATTTGGGCCTCGTTTCAAGCTATTTGGACCATTAGGGGCTTTTATTGTTGTTTCCTCACTATGTTGATTTAAGATTTGTACTCAGTCATGCTATGTTTTACTTATTTAGAAACTTAGTCTTAATTACTCTATTTGATGCATAAAAATGATATTTTGGAATGAGCACTCTGTTTTATTGATGCCCGAGTGGCTTGAGAGGTTTTTTACTGAGTGAGGCCGAGGGCTTGTGTTGTGAGGATATCATGGGATCAGGTTGTGACGCAGCATGTTTTATTTATTTATGATATATGAGAGGCGGAGGACCCTATTATTTATGCCATGAGATGGCTTGTTATAGCGCTTGGGCTATAGGAGCCCCTCCGGAGTCTGTACACCCCCAGTGAACGCAGGTACCTACTGAGTGCGAGTGCGTAGTGACGAGTGATGGGGAGGCATGAGTGGTTGTCAAGTTGCTAGAGGGCTGATTCTGAGTGATGTTACGCCCGAGGGGCGGTTTATGATACATGTTTTGCCCGAGGGGCTACTTATGATTTTCATCACTTTTACTTGAAATTTCTTGAAATTTTGTTGGAAATTGTTGGAAAAATATTCTCAAAAGACTTTTACTGAATCTACTTTTAAGCGTGATGATTTGACATATATGTACTATTGGAAAGAAAGATTGTACTTACTATGAATATAAGGCGTGTATTTACATGTTTCTTACTGCTAAGTCTTTATTTACATTTATTATTTACTGAGTTGGCATATTCACATTACTCCATGCACCTTGTGTGCAGATTCAGGTGCCAGGGCATCAGAGTGAGAGTTGGTCTTCCCTGTCTCGGGGTTTTCGGAGATTTGTGAGGTAGCTGCACGGCGTCCGCATCCTTGCTTTTTCTCCTTCCTACCTTTATAGCATTTATTTCCTCAAATTTAGCATGTATTAAATAGACATCATCAGACGTGTATTTCCTTTAGTTTCTCATGACTAGTGACTCCAGGATTTTTGGGATGCATTTAATGTTTACTATATCCTTGCTTGTGTTGAAATGCCTAAACGGAATTTTTATGAAATATCGGATTAGTGATGTTTTGAATGAAAGTTTTGCCTTATGCTATAAATAGTGAATTGGCTAGCCTAGTATCACGATAGGCGCCATCACAGCCAGGGTGGTTTTGGAGTCGTGACAAGTTGGTATCGGAGCCAGGTTACATAGGACTCACCAGTCATGAGCAGGCTTAGTAGAGTCTTGTGGATCGGTACAAAGACATCTGTACTTATCTTCGAGAGGCTGCAGAACCCTTAGGCAAAATCTCACATTCTTGAATTCTTGTCGTGCGAATCTGTTGATTCTGGTAACTAAACTTCTATTGTTTCATTCTCTCACGAATGGAGATGACACGTGTTACCAGGAAGGGTGATCAGCCACCACTGGGACCCCAGAGGGGTCGAGGCCGCGGTCGATGCCGTGGTAGAGGTAGAGGTGCATCTCGCGCAGCAACCGGGGCAGTACCTATAGACCCACCTGTTATTCTAGATCAGGTCTCAGCCGCAGATGTTCCAGCCGGACCGGCCCAGGCACCGACAGTGCCTATTGTTATTCCGAGTCTTTAGGAGACCTTGGCTCAGATTTTTACCATGTGCACCAGTCTTGCACAAGCGGTAGTTTTTTCTACTACAGCAGCTACTTCTCAGGCTGGGGGGCACTCAGACTCCTGTTGCCCGTACACTTTAGCAGGTTATTAAGGAACTTTAGACACCGGAGGAGCCTCCAGCTCAGCCATTTGCACCTGTTCAGGACTATGTGGTTCCAGTTATGGCTGACGATGAGCAGCGTAGGTTGGAGAGATTTGGCAGACTTCAGCCTCCGACTTTTAGTGCTGCTGAGGTTGAGGATGCCCAGGGTTTCTTAGACAAGTGTTAGAGGATGCTTCGTACAACGGGTGTATTGGAGACCATTGTGGTCTCGTTCACTACTTTCTAGTTTTTCGTAGCTGCTTTTACTTGGTGGGAGGCTTATGAGAGGTGTAGGCCCATTGATGCAGTGCCCTTACCTGGCAGCAGTTTTCCACTCCCTTCCTAGAGAAGTATGTAGCAAAGTCCCGCAGAGAGGAGATGCGCAGGCAGTTTGAGCAGCTGCGTTAGGATGATATGACTGTGACACGATATAAGATGAAATTTTCAGAGCTAGCCCATCATGTTGTTTGGTTGGTTCCTATAGAGAGAGAGGATCAGGAGGTTCGTGGATGGCCTCACATATCAGCTTCGGATTCTTATGACAAGAGAGAGGGTATCGGGTGCTACTTTTGAGCAGGTTGTTGATATTGCCCGTGAGATCGAGTCAGTTCGTTGCCAGAAGCGAGATGAGAGGGAGGCCAAGAGGCCTCAGGGATTTGGTAGCTTTGGTAGTGTTCCCTCCAAAGGTCAGTTTCAGCATAGTAGAGGCCACCCATTTAGGCTTGCTCAGCCAGCCCACCAGCTTAAAGTGGTGCACCATTGGGCATGGTCCCCGCAGTTCTCATCCGGGCCGCTCATCATTCAGCGCCCTTCCAGCCCAGAGTTCATCTCGTGCACAATCGGTTCAAGGTTCATCTATGTCTGGTTCTTCTAGTGGCTATCCTGGTGTTAGTGGTTCCCTTCAGCCCCTATCTCCAGCACCATGGAGTTGTTTCCAATGTGGAGACTTTTGGTACGTGTGGAGGCAGTGTCCTCATCGTCATGGTGGTCCGTTTCAGCAGAGGTTCTAGCCCTCGACTTCAGCTCCAATTACTTCACCACCCGCCAGCCAGCTAGGGATGGGGGCTCAGGCAGCCAGAGGCCCCCCTAGAGGGGAAGGTCGATCAGGTGGAGGTCAGGCCTATTTTTATGCACTTCCAGCCAGACCAGATGCTATGGCCTCAGATGCAGTGATTACAGGTATTGTTTCAGTTTGTCACCGAGATGTTTCGGTCTAATTTGATCCTGGTTCCACGTATTCCTATGTTTCATCATATTTTGCTCATTTTCTAGATATGCCCCGTGAGCCTTTAGTTATATCTGTTCATGCGTCAACTCTAGTGGGTGATACTACTGTTGTGGACCGCGTGTATCGGTCATGTGTGGTATCTATTGGGGGTCTGGAGACATGAGTGGATCTATTTTTACTTAGCATGGTTGAGTTTGATGTGATATTGGGCATGGATTGGCTTTCTCCATGTCATGTTGTTCTATATTGTCATGCTAAGACCGTGGCCTTAGCGATGCCGGGATTTCCAAGGGTTGAGTGGAGAGATTCTGTTGATTATGTGCCGAGTAGGGTGATATCATACCTGAAGGCTCAGTGTATGGTGGAGAAAGGGTGTCCGTCTTGGCTTTAGTGAGGGATGTCAGTGCTGAGACTCCCACCGTTGATTCTGTTCATGTGGTCCGTGATTTTCCTTATGTGTTTCCTGCAGACCTGTCGGGCATGCCAACCGATAGGGATATTTATTTTGGTATTGATTTGGAGCCAGGCACTCAGCCTATTTCCATTCCACCGTATCGTATGACACCGGCGGAGTTGAAGGAATTGAAATAGCAGCTTCAGGAACTCCGAGATAAGGGGTTCATTCGGCCTAGTGTGGGACCTTGGGGTGCACTTGTGTTATTTGTGAAAAAGAAAGATGGTTCCATGAGAATGTGTATTGACTACAGGCAGTTAAACAAGGTTACATTCAAGAATAAATATCCTTTTCCTCGTATTGATGATTTTTTTGACCAGCTTCAGGGAGCCAGGGTGTTCTCTAAGATTGATTTGAGATCTGGGTATCATAAGCTGAAGGTTCGGGATTCAGATATTCCCAAGACGGCTTTCAGGACCCGTTATGGCCATTATAAGTTCTTGGTGATGTCTTTTGGGTTCACAATTCCCAAGCAATGTCCATGCATTTGATGAACAGTGTATTTCAGCCATACTTTGATTCCTTCGTTATTGTGTTCATTGATGACATCCTGGTGTACTCTTGTAGCCGGGAGGAGGATAATCATCATTTGAGAGTTTTATTAGGGATATTGAAGGAGGAGAAGCTTTATGCAAAATTCTCCAAGTGTGAGTTTTGTCTAGGCTCAGTATATTTCTTGGGGAATGTGGTGCCTTGTGAGGGTATTCAGGTAGATCCAAAGAAGATAGAGGTGATGCAGAGTTGGCCCAGACCGTCCTCAGCTGCAGAGATTAGAAGCTTCCTTGGTTTGGCGGGCTATTACCGTTACTTTGTGAAGGGGTTTTCTTCTATTGCTTCGCCCTTGACCAAATTGACCCAGAAGGGAGCTCTGTTCAGGTGGTCGGACGAGTGCGAGGAGAGCTTTCAGAAGCTCAAGGTGGCTTTGACCACAACTCCAATGTTAGTATTGACATCATCTTCAGGTTCTTATGTTGTGATGCCTCGAGGATAGGCATTGGTTGTGTATAGATGAAGGAGGTTAGGATGATTGCCTACGCCTCGCGCCAGTTGAAGAGTGCATGATCTTGAGTTAGCAACCATTGTTCACGCCTTGAAGATTTGGCATCATTATTTGTATGGGTTTCATTGTGAGGTTTTCACTGATCACCATAGTCAAGCAGAAGGATATGAATTTGCGTCAGCGGAGATGGTTGGAGCTTCTCAAGGTCTATGATATAACTGTTCTATACCATCCGGGGAAGGCCAATGTAGTGGTCGATGACTTGAGTCGCCGTGCAGAGAGTTTGGGGAGTCTAGCATATCATCCAGCAGCAAAGACACCATTAGCACTTGATGTTCTAACCTTAGCAAGCCACCTTGTGAGGTTGGATATATCGGAGCCTAGTTGGGTATTGGCTTGCTTAATCTCAAGGTCTTCTCTTTATGACCGTATCAGAGAGCGCCAGTATGATGACCCATACTTGCTTGTTCTTCAGGATAGGGTCCGGCGAGGTTATGCTAGGGATGTAGCTACTAGAAATGATAGTGTGATGAGGATGCAACGTCGGATATGTGTGCCTAATGTAGATGGGCTTCGGTAGATGATTCTTGAGGAAGACCACAGTTTGTAGTATTCCATCCATCCAAGTGCCGCAAAGATGTATCAGGATCTGGGACAGCATTATTGGTGGAGGCGGATGAAGAAGGATATTGTTGGATTTGTAGCTCGGTGTCTCAACTGTCAGCAGGTCAAGTATGAGCACCAGATACCAGGTGGATTTCATCAGAGGATGGATATTCAATAATGGAAGTGGGAGCGGATCATCATGGACTTTGTAGTTGGGCTCCCACATACTTCGAGGAAGTGTTATGCTATTTGGGTTATCATGGATCGGTTGATCAAGTTCGTGCACTTCATTCCTATTGGTACTACCTACTCTTCGGAGCGGTTAGCTGAGATTTATATCCGGGATAATATTCGGTTGCATGGCGTTCCAGTTTCCATCATTTCTGATAGAGATACACAGTTCACATCACAGTTTTGGTGGGCTGTGTAGAGAGAGCTGAGTACTCAGGTTGAGTTGAGCACAACATTCATCCTCATACGGACGGGCAGTCTAAGTGCATTATTCAGATATTGGAGGACATGTTGCGTGCTTGTGTTATTGATTTTGGGGGTTCATGGGACCAGTTTCTGCAACTCGCAGAGTTTGCATATAATAATAGTTATCAGTCGAGTATTCATATGGCTCTGTATGAGTCTTTATATGGGAGGAGGTGTAGATCTCCAGTCGGTTGGTTTGATCCGGGTGAGGCTAGACTATTTGGTACATATTTGGTGCAAGATGCTTTAGATAAGGTGAATTTGATTCAGGAGCGGATTCACATGACACAGTCTCGGTAGAAGAGTTATGTGTACAACAAGGTCTGTGATGTATCTTTCATGGCTGGAGAGAAGGTTCTGCTGAAGGTGTCACCCATGAAGGGTGTTATGCGTTTTGGGAAGAGAGGCAAGTTGAGCCCCCGGTTTATTAGACCTTTTGAGATGCTTTAGAGGGTAGGGGTGGCTTATAGACTTTCTTTGCCACCCGAGTTATCGAGTGTTCATCCAGTGTTTCATGTTTCCATGCTTCGGAAATATGTTGGTGACCCGTCCCATGTTTTGGACTTCAGCTCGGTTCATTTAGAGGGTGATATGACTTATGATGTGGATCCAGTGGCTATATTGGATCGACAAGTCCAAAGATTGAGGTCAAAGGATATAGATTCAATTAAGGTGAAGTGGAGAGGGCAGCCAATGGAGAAGGCCACCTGGGAGATCGAGCGAGAGATTTAGAGCAGATATCCACACCTATTTGAGACTCCAGGAATGTAACAGCCCGACCGGTCAATCCGAGAGTTTTAGCCCCGTTTCACCCATTTCTGCTTCATTTTGTGTGGTTCAGCTCTTTTATGTTGTGTTAGGTTGATTGGTTCAGGTTCGAAGTGGTTGTGGAGAGGAATGAGACACTTAGTCTCTTACGATGGTTAATTATTTGAATAGGTCAACCGAAAGTTGACTTATAGGTAACGATCTCGGAATCCTATTTTTATAGTTCGGATAGCTTCCTTAGGTGATTTGTGACTTGGAAGCGTGTTTGGCATGTTATTCGAAGGTTCGTAGTAGAATTAGGCTTCAATTGGCGAAATTAGATTTTGGCGATTTCCGGTCGGTAGTGGAAAATTAGCTATCGGGGTCGGATTAGAATTTTGGAAGTTGGAGTAGGTTCGTAATGTCGTTTTTATGTGTGTGCAAAATTTTAGGTTATTCAGATGTGGTTTGGGTGGTTTCAGAATCGTAGGCGAATTTCGGGAGTTTAGAAATCCTTAGGCTTGAATTTTGAGTTGATTTGGTGTTTTGATGTTGTTTTTAGTGTTCTGAGGATTCGACTAAGTTTGGGTGATGTTATGGAATGTGTTGTCATGTTTGGTCGAGGTCTCGAGGGCCTCGGGTGTGTTTCGTAAGCTCAACGGGTTATTTTTGGACTTCAAAGGTTGGCAGATTTTCTGGTGTATTTTAGAGTGGATTTTCAGCGGAGTAATTGGGGTAAGTGTCCTTCACTTAATTTTGGTTAAATTCCATGATTTTGTCTTGATTTTACTCATCTAAATTGGGAGTTTGGGGTGAAAATTTGGAGAAAAATGGAGGAAATTTGGAGAGTTTATTTTGGGGAATTGACCATTTGATGTCGTATTTTGAGGAATTTGATATGGGTAGACTCATGAGTGAATGAGGATTCTAATTTTGTAATTTTTGTCAGATTTCGAGACGTGGGCCCGGGGGTCGGGTTTGGCCAAATTCAAGATTTTTATTGAATTTGATTATTTTCGCATGGGTTTTGGTCCTTTAGCGCATATTGATGTTTTGGACCTGATTTTTAATAGATTCGGATCGATTTGAGGCCGAGTCGAGCGGCAAAGGCATCACGGAGTAGATTCTCGTTCGGATTGAGGTAAGTAATGATTGTAAATCTTGTCCTGAGGGTATGAACCCTTGATTTCATATCGTTTCACTATTTTGAGGTGGCGCACATTCTAGATGATGAGCGTGAGGCGTGCACCGTTGAGGATTTGTGACTTGGTTCGTCCCTTAGCAACTATTAAGTTGCGTATTTGACCGGAAACTATATGATATTTTGTGTTTTAGAAAATATTACTATGTTTTGGGCTGAATGCCATATCCGGGCCTTGTGCCAAGCTATTTGGACCCTTAGGGACTTTTACTGCTATTTCTTCACTATGTTGATTTAATATTTGTACCCAGTCATGCTATGTTTTACTGATTTCGAAACTCAGTCTTAATTACCCCATTTAATGCATAAAAATGATATTTTGGGCTGAGCACCCTATTTTATTGATAGCACGAGTGGCTTAAGAGGTTTTTGACTGAGTGAGGCCGAGGGCCTGTGTTGTGAGGATATCATGGGATCGGGCTGCGCGCAGCATGTTTTATTGATCTATGATATATGAGAGGTCGAGGGCCTGATTGTTTATGCCACGAGATGGCTTGTTATAGCGCTTAGGCTGTAGGATCCCCTCCGGAGTATGTACACCCCTAGTGAGCGCAGGTACCTACTGAGTACGAGTGACGAGTGCTTAGTGACGAGTGTTGGGGAGGCTTGAGTGGCTGTGAGGCTGCCCGATGGGCTAATTATGAGTGATTGTGAGGTAGCCCGAGGGGCTCATTCTGAGTGATGTTATGCCCTAGGGGCGGTTTATGATACATGTTTTACCCGAGAGGCTACTTATGATTTTCATCACTTTTACTTGAAATTTCTTGAAATTCTGTTGGAAACTGTTGGAAAAATATTCTCAAAATACTTTTACTGAAATCGGCTTTTAAGCATGATGATTTGACATATATGTATTGTTGGAAAGAAAGATTGTACTTACTGTGAATCTATGATTTGTATTTACGTGTTTCTTACTGCTTAGTCTTTATTTACATTTATTACTTACTGAGTTTGCGTACTCACATTACTCCCTGCACCTTGTGTGCAGATTCAGCTGTCAAGGCATCAGAGTGAGAGTTGGTCTTCCTTGTCTCAGAGTTTTCGGAGATCTGCGAGGTAGCTGCATGGCGTCCCGCAGCCTTGCTTTTCTCATTCCTACCTTTATAGCATTTATTTCCTCAGACTTAACATGTATTAGATAGATAACATCAGACGTGTATTTCTTTTAGTTGCTCATGACTAGTGTCTATGGGATTTTTGGGATGCATTTAACGTTTAGTATATCCTTTCTTATGTTGAAATGCTTAAACGGAAATTTTTATGAAATATCGCATTAGTGATGTTTTGAATGAAAGGTTTTCTTTATGCTATAAGTAGTGAATTGGCTAGCCTAGTATCACGATAGGCGCCATCACGGCCAGGGTGGTTTTGGGGTTGTGACACGATTTTTCTCTAATCGGGACTTTAATTTCACCTTCAGTAAGAGGTATTTCTTAGCAATTACTCGCCCAGTCTTAGTACTCATTCTTTTTTACATTACCGACATCAAAAACCTATTTTAAACCACCATTACTAACATTAAGTACGATGGTTCCATCAATTCCATGTGTGAGTCCAAATTGAATGTTGGTTCCATCAACAGTTATTCATTATTTGATCTCTACAACTGATATTGGTAGAAGTTAAATTAGTTTCACCTTCCCCTAAGAAATGAAGAAGGAAAGAAAATGTGCCTCATTCAAGAAAAAGGATAGCATTGTTAGTTGAAATCTCCACATGTGATAGTTAATTTAAAAAAATATGTTTCCTACATTAATTACTCCTTGGTTAAAGGTGGATTTGCCACTATTTTAAACTAATAAAATTACAGAACCTATAGGGATATCATTTAAGAAGTTTCAGGAAAAGTACCGTTAGACAATTTGCCTCTTCTGTTAGTTTTTAACTTGGTTATGTTAGTGAGACTAAATGTGCTTCATTTTAGAAAAGTTAAGGGATTAAAGATGCTCTCGGTTATATTTAACGGACAAAAATGAACCTACTCCCATAGAATAAGGGACAATTTTACTCAAAAACTCACGCACTAACTAGCTCAACTTCATTAACAAGATAATACTTGATTGTCACACACTCAACATCTCTCTCTGACTTTTTCTTTTAATTCTTCGAGACTGTATATTTGTCACGACCCCAAATCCTAAGCCGTCCGTGATGGCACATATCATGGAACTAGGCTAGCCAACCATTTCAGATTATCAATATATCCCATTATTTCCCCAAAATTTAGCAGATTTTAAAAATATCAGAAAGAGATAAAACAAATACACACTTACCCAAAATCTGGAGTCAACTGTCATGAGCATCTAAGACTAAAAATACCATGTAAAACAGTGACTTGCTACAACAAAAGTCTGAAGTACAAAAGACCAAAAGAAACTATAATCTGAGGGAAGGAAGGGAGGTGAGCTGGGGACGCTGAGCAGCTACCTCAATCCTTGAACAACTCCAAGCTCGTCCGGAAATCAACTAGTGAGATGGTCCGGTACCTGGATCTGCACACAGAAGTGCAGGGAGTAACGTGAGTACGCCAATTCAGTAAGTAATCAATGTAACTAAAAAACTTGAGTGTAGTGACGAGCATTTAAATCATGTAAATCCATATAATGAATAACAGGGGAAATGGATAAATCAAGTCGGAAATCTACAATTTCGAATGTTTCATAAAAACTCCGGTTTCCATTTAAGAATCACGTAAGAAAATTTTTATCCAACATTTATTATCAGAGGATCATTGTAAAGAAGAGTGAAAACAGCATTTTCATAAAATATAAGCCCCTCGGGCACAATATTACTCACAATAAGGTGTCTCGGGCAAGCCTCTCAGTCACTCGTGACTCCACTATAAGTATCTCATGCTCTCACTTAACACTCGTACTCAGCAAGTACCATGAACACACATAACTGCTGCGGCGGGCAGCCCGCTCCACTACATTTATATAGATATATATATATATATATATATACTACTGCGGCATGCAGACCGATCCATACATATAACATATATTGTTGCAGCGTGCAGCCCGGACAATATAATAGTCGACTGCACTCATTAGGGGTGTACAGACTCCTGGAGGGGCTCCTTCAGCACAAGCGTTATATCTGCTACGGCATGCAGCCCGATCCAATATGCATATTTCTTTGGGGTGCAGCACGATCCATATATAACATATATTGTTGCGGCGTGCAGCCCGATCCATATATATATAATCTATATTGTTGTGGCGTGCAGCCTGACCCATATGTAATATATAACATATATATTGTTGCGGCGTGCAGCCCGATCCATATATATATAATCTATATTGTTGTGGCGTGCAGCCTGACCCATATGTAATATATAACATATATATTGTTGCGGCGTGCAGCCCGTCCCATAATTATCCTCACATACTCGGCTCTCGTCCTGACTCAGTCACCCTCACAAGCCACTTGGGCAATTTATATCGACTTACGGGACTCAGTCCCAAATACTTTTCAGAGTTTTCAAAGCAGTGTGATAACAGTGAAAATAACAGCAAGTAGGAAACATGACTGAGTTTACAGTTTACTAACAGGATAGTGGTAGAATAGTCTAAAAGTACCCCCCCCCCTCCCCCCGAGGGTCTAAACAGGTCAGCACAAGGCCCCAAACATGGCTAACAGGATACCATAAGGTTTCAAACCGAATACGCGACTTAATAGTCGCTGCGGGGCGGACCGATACACAATCCCTATCGGTGAACTCCCCCACGCTCATCATCTAGCGTGTGTGTCACCTCATTTATCAACACAATATCAAATAACGGAGTTCCATACCCTCAGGTTAAGAGTTGCAATTGTTACTTACCTCAAAACAACCCAAAAGCTACTCCGTGATGCGCTTGTCCCTCGAATGGGCTCCCAAATTATCCGAATCTAACTAAAATCGGATTAGAATCATCAATATACCTTAACAAAACAAAACACAATCGAAAGATACAAATTTTAACACAATTCTCGAAATTCGACCAAACCCGAGCCCTGGGCCAACGTCTCGAAATTCGATAAAATTTACATCACTGGAACCCTCATCGTCCCACGATTCTATACATACCAAGAACACTAAAATCGGACCATAACTGCCCCCTCAAAGGAAAATTCCAAATTTCATGCACCTTTCTTCCCCAAATTGGGTTTAATTTCAACAATTTCCGGTTTAATTACTTAGAAAATGATATAGAAACGAGTTATGAAGTTGTAAACATTACCTCCAAGAGAGCCCCTTTGATTTCTTCTTCAAACCCTCTTAATTAGCTCTCAATCCGCTTGACAATGGAAGAAAATGATGAAAAATTTCACAACAATGGGCTTTAAAACATTCTGCCCAGCACTTAAAAATCCCTTCAGTGCGATCGCGACTCTAGCCAAGCGATCGCGATGCACGGACCGGCCAACTCAATGCAATCGCATACCCATACATGTGCTCGCATAGGACAACTTTCCACCCCACACATGCACCTCAGAACCTCTACTCGATCGCACCAACACCACGTGATCGCACTGCTTTACCTGACATACACGTAAGTCCCAAATCACCTAAAGAAGCTATCCGAGCCATAAAATCCGTATTTCGAGGTCGTTTACCAATAAATCAACACCCTGTTGACTTTTTCAACTATTAAGCTAATTTAAGAGACTAAGTGTCTCAATTCTCATCACGCACACTCCGAACCCGAACCAACCGACCCAACACAACATAAATAGGCTAAGAAACATATGATAAAGCAGAAATGGGGGAAATGGGGCTAATCACATGGAACGACTAACCGGGTCCTTACATCCTCCCCCTCTTAAACAAACGTTCGTCCTTGAACGTGTCTAGAAACATACCTGGAGTCTTGAATAAGTGAGGATATCTATCCCGCATCTCCCGCTTGGTCTCCCATGTGGCATCCTCCACCGGCTGCCCTCTCCACTGAACCTTCACTGAAGCTATATCATTAGACCTCAGCTTTCTGACCTGACGACCCAAAATAGCCACTAGCTCTACCTCATATGACCTATCACCCTCGAGTTGAACCGTGCTGAAATCCAAAACATGAGACGAGTCACCAACATACTTTCGGAGCATCGACACATAGAACACCGGATGAATACTCGATAAGATGGGAGGAAAGGCAAGTCTATAAGCAACCTCCCCAACCCTCTGAAGCACCTCAAAAGGCCCAATAAACCGGGGACTCCGCTTTCCCCTCTTTCTGAATCTCATAACACCCTTCATGGGTGACACCTTCAGCAACACCTTATCCCCAACCATGAAAGACACATCTCGAACCTTCCGGTCTGCATAACTCTTCTGCCTAGACTGCGCCGTGCGAAGTCGCTCCTGAATCAATTTCGCCTTACCCAACGCATCCTGAACCAAGTCTGTGCCCAATAGCCTAGCCTCGCCCGGCTCTAACCAACCAACCGGAGATCTGCACCTCTGACCATATAAAGCCTCATACGGAGCCATTTGGATACTCGACTGATAACAATTATTATATGCAAACTCCACGAGTGGCATAAACTAGTCCCATGAACCCCCAAAATTAATGACAAGTGCACGCAACATATCATCAAAAATATAAATCGTACGCTCCGACTGCTCATCGGTCTGAGGATGAAACGCAGTGCTCAACTCGAGCTGAGTACCCAACTCTCTCTGTACGTCTCTCCAAAACTGAGATGTGAACTGAGTATCTCTGTCAGAAATGATAGAAACTGGAGTCCCATGCAATCGGACAATCTCCCTGAGATAAATCTAAGCTAATCTCTCCGAGGAATAAGTAGTACCAACAGGAATGAAGTGCGCGGACATGGTTAGCCGCTCCACAATAACCCATATAGCATCAAACCTCCTCGTAGTCCATGGGAGCCCAACTATGAAGTCCATGGTGATTCGCTCCCACTTCCACTCCGGAATATCATATCTCTGAAGCAGCCCACCTGGCCTCTGGTGCTCATACTTGACCTGCTGACAGTTAAGACACCGAGCCACAAACTCAACAATATATCTCTTCATCCGCCTCCACCAATAATGTTGTCTCAGATCCTGATACATCTTCTCGGCACCTGGATGGATGGAATACCGCGAACTATGGGCCTCATCTAGAATCAAATCTCAAATACCATTCACATTGGCCATGCAAATCCGGCCCTACATTCTCATGACCCCATCATCACCAATAACCACATCCCTGGCATCATCGCAACGGACCCTGTCCTGAAGAACAAGAAAGTGTGGATCATCATACTGGCGTGCTCTGATCTGACCATAAAGAGAATACCTGCAGGCTACACAACCAATACCCGCGGAGGTTCTGATAGATCCAATCTCACCTGACCTGCTAAAGCCTGAACATCAAGTGCTAAAGGTTGCTCTGCTACTGGAAGGTAAGCCAAACTCCCCAAACTCTCCGCTCTGTGACTTAGGGCATCAGACACTACATTGGCCTTCCCCGGATGATATAAAATAGTGAGGTCATAGTCCTTGAGAAGCTCCAACCACCTCCTCTGGCGCAAATTCAGATCCTTCTGCTTAAGCAGATACTTCAAACTACGGTGATCAGTGAAAATATCACAATGCCCTCCATACAAATAATAACGCCAAATATTCAAGGCGTGAATAATAGATGCTAGCTCAAGATCGTGCACTGGATAATTCTTCTCGTGTACCTTCAACTGTCTGGACGCGTAGGAAATCACCCTACCGTTCTGCATCAAAACCGCTCCAAGGCCAACTCTCTAGGCATCACAGTTAACTATATAAGAACCTGAACCCGTAGGCAAAATCAATATCGAAGCTGTAATCAAAGCTGACTTGAGCTTCTGAAATCTCCCCTCACACTCCTCAGTCCATCTGAACTGAGCACCCTTCTGGGTCAGTCTGGTCATAGGTGCTGAAATAGATGAAAATCCCTCGACGTAACGGCGATAGTACCGTGCCAACCCAAGGAAAATGTGAATCTCAATAGCTGATGACGGTCTAGGCCAACTCTGCACCGCCTCTACCTTCTTCGGATCAACCTGAATACCCTCACTAGACACCACGTGCCCGAAGAATTCTACCGAATCAAGCCAGAACTCACACTTCAAAAAATTTGCAAACAATCTCTTCTCTCTCAAGGTCTGAAGCACAACTCTCAAATGCTGCTCATGATCCTCCCAAGATCGGGAATACACCAAGATATCGTCGATGCACAACTGATACCAAGCGCTCTCGTGTGCGTTAAAATACATGGAAGGAATTCAAGAGTTACGCTCTTGGCTGAATAAAATGGATTCACACGATAAGAATTCAAGAATGTGAGATTTCTTAAGGGTTCTTCAGCCTCTCGAAGATAAGTATAGACGTCTCCGTATCAATCCGCAAGACTCTACTAAACCTACTTATGACCGGTGAGTCCTATGTAACCTAGCGCTTTGATACCAACTTGTCACGACCCCAAATCTAAGCCAGTCGTGATGGCGCCTATCGTGGAACTAGGCCAGCCAAAACTACACTCAAATCATAATAAGCTTCCATTTACATCTTTACTAAACTGATAACCCATAAAGGTTTTCTTTTAATATTTCTAAAACAGTTAAAGTTATACCGTATATTAAATACAACCCCCGAGATTCCGGAGTCACTGGTCATGAGCATCTACATAAAATATACAACTCAAAAGAAAATAAATTCTATAATAGTAAGCATGAGAGAGAGCAGGACTGCGGACGCATGCAGCTACCTCGCAAACCTCCGAGAAATCTTTGGAACAGAAACACAGCTCACCCTGCCCTAACACCTGGATCTGCACACAAGGTGGAGGGAGTATTGTGAGTACACCAACTCAGTAGTAATGAAAATAAATCAGGTCTGAGCAGCAAGAAACACATAATAATCAATTCATCAATTCACAATAAGCACAGCCTTTCTTTCCAACAATGTATACGTTAAGGGTGTGTACAACCTTTCATAGTCACTCATGCCTCCCAATCACTCGTCACTCGGCACTCGGCACTCGGCACTCGCACTCAGTAGGTACCTGCACTCACTAAGGGTGTGTACAGACTCCGGAGGGTCTCCTTCAGCCCAAGAACTAATATCAAACTACCTCGTGGCAGATCATATCCTCACAATCAGGCCCTCAACCTCACTCAGTAAGAACCTCTCAAAATCCCTTCAGGCGTATCAGTAAAACGGGGTACTCGACCCAAAACATCATTTTATATCTCAAAATAGTGTAAATAAGGCTGAGTTTCGAAAACAGTTAAGCACAGTATGACCAAGTGTAAATCATAAATCAACTGTGAGGAAATAGCAGTAAAAATCCCCCAAGGGGTCTAAACAAGTCGGCACGAGGCCCCAAACATGTCTTATAGCCCAAATATAGCAATAGTATTTAGAACACAATTAACATATTATTTAGAGTAAAATATGCAACTCAATAGTTGTCGTGGAGAGGTCCAAGTCCAATCCAAAAATCAGTGCGCGCCACATACTCGTCATCCGATATGTGCGCCATTCTAAAAATAGTGAGAAATATGAAGTCTGGGGTTTCATACCCTCAGGACAAGATTTATAGCCATTACTTACCTCTACCGGGCCACAACACTAATCGGCGATGCCCTTGCCCCTCAAATTGGCTCCCTATTGTGCCGAATCTAACCAAAACCAGATTAACATCATCAATATACGCTAAAGGAACAAAACCCACAATTCTCGATATTCGGCCAAACCTGAGCCCCAGGCCCACATCTCGGAATCCGATAAAAATTACATCACAAGAACCATTATCCTCCCACGAGTCCATAATTACCAAGAACATCAAAATTGGACCACAATTGCACACTCAAATTACAAAAGGAAATTTCCAAATCTTTCCTCTCATTTTTCCCAAATTCTCTACTTAATTCCTCAAATTGCATGGTGAAAATCAAGACAAATTCATGAAATTTAACCAAAAATGATTGAAGAACACTTACCACAAGAACCCTACTCAAAGGCTTGTCCAAAATCTCCTCTCCTCGAGCTCTCTAATGAAATATTGAGTTATGGCCAAGAACCCCGGAATTTAGAACTTAAACTGTCTGCCCAGACTTTTCTTCATCGCGAACGCATCACATTGACAGCGTTCGTATAGAACAATCCAACAGGCCCCTAATTTTTACTCTACCTTAACACACCAAAATCCATGCGAGTGCACTGCTCCACAACCCCAGGCCTTCGCGAACACTTGGGCTCCTACGCGATCGCACCGACCAATGGGCCTGGGCTCCTTAGGTGCTTCCTACCCTACACGAACACACACACACCCCCGTGTTCGCGATGGCCACCCTGCTCAACATTCCGCGTTCGCACCCCTTCGCCCGCGAACGCATTGAACAACTGGACCCCTTCCACCAAACACTCTATGCAAACGCGAGCCCTCTTCCGCGAACGCATAGAGTAAAGCTCTACTGCAGAAACACCATCAAACCAGCCAAGTTCCAAAACCAAAAATCGATCTGTTAACCTGTCAAAACACACCCGAGGCCCTCGGGACCTCAACCAATCCTACCAACACACCCCATAACATCATCCAAACTTAGTCGAGCCTTCAAAACACCAAAAACAACACGAAAACACCGAAATTACATCAAATTCAAGCCTATGAACATTGAAACTTCTAAATTTCGTCAATGATGCCGAAACCAACCAAAACATATCCGATTGACCTGAAAATTTGCACACATATCCAAAATGGCATTATGAACCTGTTCTAACCATCATAATTCCATTCCGACCCCGATAGCCTATTTTCCACTAGCGATTAGAAATCGCCAAAAACTAACTTTCACCAATTCAAGCCTAATTCTACACCGGACATCAAAACTTCATTCTGAACGCACTCTTAAGTCCTAAATCACCTAACAAAGCTATCTGAGCCATAAAATATGCATTCCGAGGTTGTTTACCAATAAGTCAACTTCTGGTTGACTTTTTCACTATTGAACCAAGTTAAGAGACTAAGTGTTTCATTTCTCAACACGACCACTCCGAACCTGAACCAACCGACCCAGCACACATAAATGAAGCTGAACCACATATAATTAAGCAGAAACGAGGGAAACAGGGCTAAACTCTCGGAACAACAGGCCGGGTCGTTACAATATCGCACCAAAATGGGTCCCCAAAGAAGGTTAGGAATATATGTTGGGTCTGAATCGCCCTTCATTTTTCGCTACCTCGAAACATTAACGGGGGACTTGTTCAGTGCATGATTTGCAGAGCATCGATTCGATGACACACTTTTCCCAAAAATATGGGGAGAAATTGGTGAAGCCAAACGGGAAATTTTGTTGAAAAATTCGTCATTATCTCATCTTGATCCACGTGCCTCTATTTGTGAAAAAATGGTGCAAAAGATAATCCATTTGCAGAGAATAGGAAATTAAATTCCAGACACATTTACGGATCTGAAATGGATAACAAAATCACATATCCCTATAGAGAATGTTCCAATCCGTATTGATGTCCCTATTAGATAATCTTCTAGTGTCATAGCTAATGAGCCAAAAAGCACACCTAAAACGTGGCAGACCATTAGATTCTAAGGATTGAAATCCTAGAGAAAGGAAAATAAATTATCAAAATGACACTACGAAAGAGTCTCATGAAGAAATCCACGATTTAACAAATTTTGAGATTCATGAGGAAACCATTGAGACCGAGAATCAAGAAAATAACGAACTATCAATAAATCCAATCGATATAGAGACAAATTTAAATCGTGTGGATATAGTGGTGGATTATGTCTTTCCATATAATGTTGCATCTAGAATTATGAAAGATAGTGAGGATCTTGACTCTCAATATGTTGGAGAATGTCGACAAAGATGTGATTGGCCAAAATGGCAAGAAGCAAACCAATCAGAGTTGAATTCATTTGTGAAACGTGAAGTTTTTGGGCCTGTAGTCTAAAAACCTAATGGCGTTAAGCCTATTTCCTATAAGTGAGTCTTTGTACGCAAGAGGAATGCGAAAAATTAGGTACAAAGATATAAGGCACGCCTTGTTGCACAAGGATTTTGACAAAGGTCTGGTGTCGATTATGAAGAGACATATTCACCCATTATGGATGATATAACATTCTGTTATCTCATTAGTTTTGTTGTCCATGAAAATCTTGACATGTATTTAATGGATGTAGTTACATCCTACCTTCATGGCTCACTTGATAATAAAATATACATGAAAATTCTCGAGGGATTTAAAATGCCTAACGCACATAATTCAAAGTCCCCGGAAATGTTTTCAATCAAATTGCAAAGATCTTTGTATGGTCTAAAGCAATCAGGATGTATGTGGTATAATCATCTTAGTGGGTATTTATTAAAGGAAAGTTATATAAATGATGTCATTTGTCCATGTGTTTTTATAAAGAAAACAACATCTGAATTTGCTGTACTTGCTATATATGTCGATGACATAAACCTTATTGGAAATCCTATAGAACTCCAAAAGGAAATTGATTATTTAAAGAAATAATTCGAGATGAAAGATCTCGGAATGACAAAATTATGTCTAGGTTTGCAAATTGAATATATGGTAAACGGGATTTTTATTGTAACAACTTGGCCGGTCGCTTTGAGAGTTAGAGCCCCGATCCCCTAATAACTTCTTTCCCCACATTTGTTTCTGCTATTGGGACTTGTCGGAATGATTAGTCATGGAATTCGGAGAGTTTTGGGACACTTACTCTCTAATTATGAGTTTAAGACTTAGAAATCGGACCGTAGTCGGAACTATGTGAAGACGGATCTAGAATGGAATTCATCGACCCTGTTAGCTCCGTTGAGTATTTTGGGGGTAGGAGCGCGACCGGGATGTATTTTCGAGGTCTGTAGTAGATTTAGGATTGAATTGGCGAAAGTTAGATTTTCGACGATTTCGGCCGATAGGTGAAATTTTTATATCAGGCTCGGAATGGAATTCCAGGAGTTTTGTAGTGTCATTTGTGACCTGTGTCAAATTTGAGGTCATTTGGACTAGTTTTGACGTGTTTCGGCATCGTTTGTAGATTTTGGAAAAATTCTAGTTCTTAGGCTTGAATTCATATTTAATTCGTGATGTTATGTGATGTGGTTTGAAGGCTCGACTAAGTTTGAATGAGGTTATAGGACTGGTTGGTAGTTTTGGTTGAGGTCCGAGGGGCCTCGTGTGTGTTTCGGATGCTCAATGGGAAGAAAATGGGACTTCGGCAAAATTTGTTGTGGGTTGTTATGGTGTTTTCGCACCTGTGGATGTTGGATCATAGGTGTAGCCCCGCAGAAGCAAAAGAGAGGTCCTACGTGCGGTCTGGGACATGAGGACCAGTGGCCGCAGATGCGGCTTAAGAACCGTAGAACCGGAACCACATCTACGGAAAAGGGAGTGCAGGTGCAAATCCTGGGGGATTAATGATTTTGCGCAGGTGCGGATCCTGGGGTATTAATGAGCGGGACCACAGGTGCGGTGGTGCCCTCGCAAAAGCGGAAATCGCTGGTCATAAATATGAAAAATTGATGGTTTGAGTTGATAACTTCTAATATCGAGTTGGAGCTGGGGAATTGGCGATTTTGTGAGGATTTTGAAGAGGAGGTCAGTGGGTAAAGATTCTTAACCCTATTTAACTTGTATTTCATCAATCTATAGTAAGTTCTTCAATCTAATCAAGGAATTTGAGGGTAAAAGTTTGGAAATGGGGGGGAGAGTTCCAAAATTTGAAAATCTGAGATTTGAGTAAGATTTTGACGTTGGATTTTGGTGATTTTTGTTCGAGTGTTCTCGTGAGTGAGCGGGTGTTCATAATTGTAAATTTTACCCGATTTCGAGGTGTGGGCCCAGGGTAATGTTTGGGCGATTTTCCTTATTTCTTGTCTTAGCTTCGAATTTATTAGTTGAACTAGTTGTTATAGCTATATTTACATTATGCAATTTATTTGAATAGATTCGGGCCATTCGAAGTTGGGCACTCGTGGCAAGAGTGTGGTTTCAGGTTATTTGAGTGGTTGAGGTAAGTGACTTGCCTAACCTTGTGTTGGGAACTCCCCCCTTAGGATATTTGATACTAATTGTTGTGTGGGCGCCGTGTACGTGAGGTGACGAGTACGTACACGGGCCGTTATTGCTAAAACTCTCCTTTTTGCCTTACTAAAACATAAATTGTTTCTCTTCTATGAACTTGCTCTAAAATGATAAATTGTTTAGCTTAGATTAGGAAAGCATGCTTACGTGTTTAATTGCCTACTTGATCTTCTGTGCGCCATGCTTGGTTAAGCCCTTATTTTCCTTATCTGTGATTAGTATAAACTATGTAAATTTGATGTTATGCTTGTCATTCATCCTGCATGGCATATTTAACTTTGGACAACGGACGTATTCCGGGAGATCCCCCTGTACTGCATATTTACTTTGGGACTATGGACGTATTCCGGGAGATCCCCATGTACTGCATATTTATTTTGGGACTACAGACGTATTCCGGGAGATCCCCCTGTACTGCATGATCATCTGGTACTACGGGACGGTATCCCGGGAGACTCCACCTTCTGTTTACCTTGTTTTGAGTCGAGGGCTCCTTTGACTAGTAAGTTTTCGAGCATTTTCTTTAACTGTTATTCTAAAAATCTACTTATTTGTTGTATTGTTTTAAATTGTTTATATTTACTCCAATAGGGCCTTAACCTAACCTCGTCACTACTTGATCGGGGTTAGGCTTGGCACTTACTGGGTATCAAATGTGGTGTACTCATGCCCTTTTCTGCACATGTTTTCATGTGCAGATCCAGGCACGAGCTATCAGCCTCGTGGATAGTTTTTATTGCTAATGATACCCAATTTTTTCCTACAATATTTTCAAAATGCATATATACTTCCAAAACCATGCATTAGCATCAATAATATTTTCACATAATTTCTGCAATTTTGAGGATTTCAAATTAATTTATTCCAGTATTTTATTATATAAATAATCATTAACTACACTACAAATAATTTTATAACACTTTTACAATTTACTTCTGCTATTTATATTAACACTAAGCCTAATTATTTCATAAATGGCCACATTTACATTTTTCGGTTACAATTGCAATAAATTTGCAATTATAGCCCATATATGCATTATTACATTACTTTACCAGAAAATAGCTTGTTGAATATTTAAAATATTGAGTAATTATTTTAAAATATTTCTATGCATGAAAACTATTTTTATAATCTGTTAATTATTTTTATAAATTATTTATTATCAATTAATTGGGAATTTAACAAATAACCCTTTTAGTTTCTTTAACCTTTCGGACCTAACCCTTTAAATACTAGCCCAAGCCCCTTAATAATACCAGCCCAATTCACCTTAAGCCTAATCTGCACCTACCCGACCCAAACCTCCATCAAATCGTGACCGTTGATGTTTTAGATCAACNCCCACCCTCATTCTCTCATTCCTCCGTCATTGGTTTCCCTAACCTCTTCAATTCTCTCTCGACCTACCCCTAACCCTAATCGCTGTCACCGGCGAAAAGCTCCTATCTATGGAGATTCTGAGTATTCTCCAACCATTACCAACCATTTATGCTTCTTGGCTGTTCGATTACATGGATCCTTGAGAAAATCTCACGGAGATTCAACCAATTCTTGCCTGAAACTTGTTTACTAGCTTGTCTAGGGCCATTCTCGTTTGTGATTACTGATTTTCTCCTATATTTAGTTCGAATCTATGGCTTTTGAACAAATT
Organism: Nicotiana paniculata; assembly: GCA_005239505.1. Lineage (NCBI taxonomy): Eukaryota > Viridiplantae > Streptophyta > Magnoliopsida > Solanales > Solanaceae > Nicotiana > Nicotiana paniculata. The sequence goes on along the minus strand of ML343650.1, from coordinate 15,418 downwards.
TCTCTCATCTCTGTTATTTTTTTGAAAATCCTTAGTTTTACGACTACTTGAATCTATTCAGATATTTGTAGATCTGAAACGATTCGGGTGTTATTTGGTACTTTTCCTCAAATATCTTCTTTTTTGGTTAACTATTTCGATTCCATTTAATTTTTCTGAAATTAGGGTTCATCTTGAGTCTCTTCAAAAGGGTTTTCTAACTTTCAAGTGTTTAATCTAATTATTTCTTTACATGTTTGATTGATTTTCGTATGTATGCCTAAACCTAACTTTTTCAGTTTGTGACATTGATTTCTTCCATTTTTTCCTGTTATTATGTTTAATTCTGTGAACCAGTTACATTGACTGATTCTATTTAGGTTTCGAATGATTCTTTCCTGTTAAAATCAGTATTTTCTTGGATTCTTACCTATTTCCTTATTTGTGACTTTTATTAGTAGTACTTGCCTTATTTGGATTATCAATCTAACTTAAGGGGCTTGATTGACTCCTATATGTTATAGGACTGATTTACTGCCTTATTTAAGCCCTAATTTTGTACCGTTAATTGACCCACATATCCTAAGGGGTCTTTCCCAGATCTTCCGTATGATTGATTGATTAAATCCCTCAATTAACTGGTTGATTTATTTGGGTTACCCTGTTTATGAATTCTTATTTATTCTTGCCTTATTTGTTTACCTTACTAAGTGTTATATATACTCTCATTACTGATTCTTCAACATACACGAACAACAGTTCACAAAAACACACACTCACACACATACTTTGCTCTCATCTCTCTGCTACTTGTGCTCATTGCTTGTCTAGCCGGCTGAAAGTCAAGGCTAGACTATTGAATCTTGCATACATTTCATCTGCTATTTGCTTTTCTTCAACTGGTATGTTCCTATTCCTAATGTCATTATGAAGTCTGAACTTGTATGTTCTCTGTTGCTCTATTTCTGTTAAGTCCATGTCTCTAGTCTAATTACTTATGTACTTAATTATGTATTCTTTCCTGTTTATTGCTTTGATCAGCATGTTTATGTTTCATTCTTTCTTGTTTGTCACCCTAATCAGCATGTTTACCTTCTGTTTAAGTTTAATCTTTCATGTTTATTGCTATAAACCAACAAACTTACTTTTGTGTTTAAGTTTCAACATTCCCTATCTATTCCTTTAAGCCAGCATGTTTACTTTTGATGTCTAAGACTCTCATTTTTCCATTAACCTCAATTGGTGTGATCAACTTTGTCCTCTCTATGAACTGATTAGCATGACTTCTTTTACATTAAACTTCTATGTTTCCCTGTCCATTGCTTTGAGTCAGTACGCTTACCTTTATAGTTATGTATGACTGTTAAACTTGAGTGATTCCTGGCCCTTCCACACTGCACAAAAATGACTTCTCTTTAAAAGGGTCTTGGTGTGAGCATTTCACAGGGTCCCTGAGGCCCTTGGGAACTTTGACACACATGGATACTCTTTATTGGACACTATGAGATATGGTACTTTGGACTGTTTGAAGGCTTGGTTTGCCAAGTTCACTTTGGGCCTATCCAGGCTCCCTATGGTATAGCATTACTTATTTCTGTAATTCATTTATGGTCTGTAATAATAATTCTTGTAAACAGATATTGGGGATATTAGTAAAAAAGGGAAGGTATTTTCATATAATTTTTGTGGGGGTAGAAATCATGCTCTTAGGATTACTATGACTATTTTCTTGCATTACGAATAATGCTCTTAGGATCATTTGTGCATTAGAAAACATGTTCATAGGCATCATACCATTTGTTCTAAAACTTCTGTCTACATCATGTCTGCTTAAGAATCCTGTCACTAGGATGCTATTAACCCTGTCTAAAAATCATGATCATTCTCTCATGTGAATTAGAAACCATGCTTTAGGACTTTTATTGCACTCGCCTAAATACCCTGCTTATATAACATAAAATCAGTAGCAACCATGTCTATAAGAGTAAGTTTAAAAGTTGTCCCAACACCTAGATAACATGTTTATAGAGATGAATATATAAAATCAGTTCTGTAATGTTCAGCACCTAGACAACATGCCTATAGGACATAATGAACGAACTTCCTATTTAAAACCGTTTATAAGTCTATTATGACCCTTATTGACAATTAGATATCCTGTTTATAGGACATATCAGATCCACGCCTAGGCAAGCCTGTAGGATAATCAAACTCTTGCAAAATGGTAAACTGTGCTTTGTTCAATTACTTGTGAACTGCCCAGATTCAGCAACCCCTAAAATCAGTTGTCCAACTGATTAGGTCTCAACTGCTTTTCTTTAAGAAGATGCTGCATATATTATGTTTGTCATGTTCACCTAAATATCCTGCTTTAGGACTCTTAAAGTATCTGAAATACTGTTGTTTGAGACGTGCAATTGACTGCTTATTTGTGGAGGTAAATGTGATCCCCCTTAATTGTTCCTTTACCTGACAGTACTACTTGTTCAAAATTGTCGCTTAGATTTTCTCCTTTTAATAACTTTAGGAGAGTCTAGAAATGCCTTAATTAGAGGTCCTAAACACCTCAAGGGCCATAATAAAGGGACGGGTAATGCACGCATAGAGTATGTTTAATTAGAATCGTTTACATAACCATTAAGGGGAGGGTAATTGGGTAGTAAGCGATATGATGACATGTGTGCTAATGCCACGTGTAACCCCTCTAATTGAGGAAAGTTAACCGGGTATTGTACATAAGTGATCCATAGGCTAATAAACCTAGGACCCATTTATTCCCATTTTTTTGTAATACATATGTGTGCTTAAACTGCTTTACTTGCTTAATGACTAATTCACCAAAAGTGAGTTTATCCAGGACCCACCGTTGTGGACCTCGAGGGGTTCCTAACACCTTCCCCTCAAGGTATTTTCAAGCCCTTACCCAATCTCTGGTAATGTAAACCGGTTTCATTAGTCACTTGCATTAGGTGCCCTAACGCACCTTAAATTTGCTAGGTGGAGACTCTTCAATTTCCATACCCCTTTCCCAAAAGGAAACGAGTGTCCCAAAGCATGTCGAAACTTGGACTCCGCGAAAGGGGAAAAAGGGGGCACAACAGCATGGCGACTCTACTGGGGATTTTAGGCTTTTACCATAACAAACTTGCTTTTTGTAAATTAGTCTTAAGCATGCTTCTTTTTTGTTAATACGTGCGCACCCTTTCCCTTTCCCCTTATGTGAATTTAATTGCCCGTTTGAGCATTTATGATTTCCTTTACTGCAAAAACTGACCTATTTCTTTGTTTTCCTTTCTTAAACGTCTTTCAATTATTAAATACCGCATTTAATATTTTCTTAACGTGCAAATATGTGACAACATGCTATTTACTGCTGCATAAATCATGCTCAACATCATATTCCACTCGTGCGTAATCAATCCTATCGCACGCTTGATGAGTGGTTGCGCTATTCATATATATCACCCTTTAAATTCTAAAAGGCTTATTTGCGGTAAAACTAGTTGATCAGCGGTGCAATCGACAATTCCGTGCCTTTCCCCCTCAAGTTGTCCGCTTGAGGGTACCAGTCTAGACCCCCATAGCAATATTACTCTGATTATAACTATACATGCATCATGGTCAAACCTAGTCGGGTTAATATGTTGTCCACATAATAACCCTTTAAGACAAACCTTATCCAAAATTCCACCAGGGTTTCCATAATCCCAACGGACGCAACCACGTTTTGTGCATTAATTTTGGAGAACTAAATGCCAATATTCTAAATCATGGATATATAAATAGTCGAATATGGAGGGCGGAAGGGTCTAACCTTATTTGTTTTGCAGAAAATGAGGCACGAGGTTCCCAGGTTCGGCATGGTCCGTAATATACCACCACTGCTACTAGATTGATGGGAAGATCTTTCCTCAAGTGACAAAAAACATGTGAATAAGATCCATGGAAATTTTCCTTCTCTGTTCGACATCCAACCAACTAACATGTTGATAGAAGCTGCAACTATGTTCTGGGATCGTAAAAGATCAGTGTTTCGCTTCGGGGATATAAAAATGACCCCGCTCCTAGAAGAAATTGGGGGATTTGCTCGGCTACCTTGGGACAGCCCTAGGCTATTGGTACCAGAAAATCGCACTGGTAGGGGATTTCTAAAAATGATGGGTCTAAAAAAGAACGCCGATTTTGAGTGCTTAAAGAAATCTTATATACAATTTGACTACTTGTATGAGAGATACAGTCATAGCAAGTCCTACCGTATTTTCCATGATGATTTTTCCATCACTTCTTTGGGTCATATTCACCGCAGAGTTTTCGTGTTCATTGGTTGCTTCTTGGGTATGATAGTGTTCCCAACGAAAGGGGAAATAATTCATATTAGACTGGCTATGGTCATCAAGACTTCAATGGAAGGAATCAATAGACAGACATACACCATAGTCCCTATGATTATAGCCGATATCTACCGAGCCTTGGACCACTGCCAAAAAGGGTCTAAACATTTTGAGGGATGCAATTTGTTGCTGCAGTTGTGGTTAATGGAGCATCTCCAAAAGGGTCAATATCGCCAGGAACCACGAAGGGCGTGGAATGACCATATTGGCTTTCATCACCCTAAACGGACGATTTATATTCCGGACAGGTTTGCTCAACCAGAGAGTGCTAAGGAATGGGTGGAGTTCTTCGACAATTTTACTTAGGACCAGGTTCAGTGGATATTTGAATGGTTCCATACTGACGAGTTCATCATCAGGTCAAGGGACGCTCCCCACTTAGTGTTGATCGGGTAAAGGAGAATATACCCTTATGTTCCTATCAGGGTTATGAGGCAGGCAGGCAGGAAGCAGATCATACCGCGGGTCGCGAAGATAAGTCATTTCTGGGCAGATTTTCAGTATGACGACATCCCTTACAAATGTCAAGCTCAACAATGTGGCAGTCAAAGATTATTGTGGAGAAGGACACCGTCAAGCCAGGCAGGTATCATGCAGGACATGCACCCTTTTACCCGGCATGGTTGGAGGACAACTTAGTTGGGAAAGTTGAGCCAGGAATTGGTCGGGGAAATGGGGTCATAGTCAAAGATGCAGAAACCCAAGTAAAATACAATAAGTTACGCAAGAGGATTAATGACTCCGAGGCCGAACATCAGGAGATATACGAGACAGACAAAAGACTAATCAAGGAATAGAGGGAAATGGATATCACCTCCAATGAAAGGGTAGAATATCTGGAGCAGGGCTTGATAGAGCTAGGAGAAAAGACAAGGATAAGAATCACCGACTGCTAGAATGGTGAAGGAGGCGAGGGAGGACATCTAGCAAGAGTATACCTATTGTTGGGCATGCGCGAACTGGGGGACCTGAATGATGGAGTCAGAAAGATCAAGCCTGGGGAAGGTCCTTCTGGGACCAAGTAGATTAGATTTATTTCCTTTTCCTAAATGTAATAAGGCCAAGTGCCAGTACTGACTTATCATTTATTATCTTAGTGTCGTGTTGGATTCATCTATTTTTATATTAATGAAATGAGGCAATTATTGGCATTTAGGTTCTCCAAAACAACTTGTCGCTAGGTCTACCTCGGGCACAACGAGGTTCCCAAATTAGGATGCGAATTTATATTCAATATGTGTTTAAATACCGCAAATATTCTTTCTCAAAACTCTTACTGAGTTGGCTACCTTTTTTTTCTTTCTTTCTTTTGATTATGCCCCATTCCCCAAAGGTTGGTTTGCGCATAATGGCATCATCAGCTTATCATACCATATCCAGAGGCCCTGTCATTCAAGCTGTGGAGAGAGGAGCATTCCTCAATAACTAGACTGTTAGACCATCAAGGGCCCGACGAGTCCCAGAGTAGCAAGGCTGAATAGCATTTTTCACTATTCTAAAAAAAAAATTATTTCCACTTTTGTATTTTTTCCTTTTGTCCTAAATAATATTTTCAATATTCCAAAAACGTTATTTGAATTATTGAAAATCATTTTGTTTGACATTTTAAAATGGCTTGATGTTTTATTATTACCATTTTCTTTTCATATCTTTATCCCTACAGAATTACTATTTCCTATCTTGATGAATCGGAAACTGTGACATGTAATGAGGAAACGCAACAAAAGGATAGAAGAAGAGAATGTCATACCTGAGGAAATCGTCAAAGAAGTAGAGGATTTTGAGGAGAATCCCAAGTCCAACCTGGACGAAATTGAGATAATTAACTTAGGAGGTTCTGAAACTGTCAAGGAGACCTGCATCAGCATTCACTTGTCGCCGTTAGAGAAAGAAGAGTGCACTCAATTCTTGAAAGAGTATGAGGACGTCGTTGCATGGTCATACGACGATATGACCTGATTAAGTACATCCATTGTGGCCCATAAATTTTCCACAAACCCGATGTGTCCACCAGTAAAGCAGAAACTCAGGAAATTCAAGCCTGATATGAGTCTGAAAATCAAAGAGGAGGTTACCAAGAAAATCAAGGCCAAGGTCCTCAGAGTAGTTGAATATCCCACATGGTTAGCCAACATCGTTCCAGTTCCGAAGAAGGATGGGAAGGTTAGAGTTTGTGTCGATTATCGGATTCTCAATAGAGCCAGTCCGAAGGATGATTTCACAATTCCAAACATACACATCTTAATCGACAATTGTGCTAAGCATGAACTCCAGTACTTTGTAGATTGTTTCGCCGGTTACCATCAGATCTGGATGGACGGACAATTCTGGTCAAAGCCGATCAATTTGGATGCAGTTAAGCGATATTATGTGTGAACTATTTATGTTTTCCGCATATCATGTAAATTGAACTACGCTCGACCTGATTCGCGTTTAAGAGGGGATACGTAGGCAACCCTGTGGTTTTGATCACAATTCAATAAAAAATTTATTTTCCCCACCATTAGAAACTGGGAAGAATTCTGAAGAAAGTCCAGTCGATCACGGCATATACAATAGTCAGAAATGTTTCTACGGCAGGAGAAGTCGCAATGTCTCGGAGCGTGTCACAGTCACTGGTTCATCTAACCAATTTCTAAAAACATATTTTTTACTATGACTTTGAAAACTACACATGCTTTCTTTCTAAATAACTTTGTTTAGCGAACGCAATCCCCAATGATTTGAACAGGATCTTCAGGCCGAGAAAAGCAAGTCAAGCAAGCCGGCGGAGGCACGAACCGACCTCCCCCTTACAGAACTCACGATTTTTATTTGAATGGAGGAAAAAGGAATATGCACACCTCGAAATCACAACCTTCATAGCAACAACGATACTGAATCCACTTCAAGCTAAGAAATACTCTGCTATCACCTACTATTTGTTCTCTTTGCATGAGATTGAGCTTTGTCTCAATCTTGCATGAGGCTAAGCCCTGCCTCCATATTTGCATAAGGCTAAGTGTTGCTTTCTCTTTTCATGAGACTAAGCTCTGTCTCAATCTTGCATGAGGCTAAGCCCTGCCTCCATATTTGCATAAGGCTAAGTGTTGCTTTCTCTTTTCATGAGACTAAGCTCTGTCTCAATCTTGCATGAGGCTAAGCCCTGCCTCCATATTTGCATAAGGCTAAGTGTTGCTTTCTCTTTTCATGAGACTAAGCTCTGTCTCAATCTTGCATGAGGCTAAGCCCTGCCTCCATATTTGCATAAGGCTAAGTGTTGCTTTCTCTTTTCATGAGACTAAGCTCTGTCTCAATCTTGCATGAGGCTAAGCCCTGCCTCCATATTTGCAAAGGGCTAAGCATTGCCTTCTCTTCGCATGGGACTAAGCCCTGCCCCAAATCTTGCATGAGGCTAAGCCCTGCCTTCATATTTGCGTAAGGCTAAGCACTGCCTTCAATTCTGCATAAGGCTAAGCACTGCCTTCAATTCTTCATGAGGCCAAGCGCTGCCTCGAATCTTGCATGAGGCTAAGCCCTGCCTCCGTATTTTCATAATGCCAAGCATTGACTTTACCTTGCACGAGACTAAGCACTGGCTCTTTGGCATTACCTATTCTCTTTTTTCGGGCTAAGCTCTGCCCTCAAATTCATACAAGACTAATCCATGTCTTGTTGCTTCTAGCATCATGTATTTGCATATCATGGGCTGAAATATCACCAATTTGTCTTAGGGCGTCATAGTCTGAAGGCACCATCCTCATAGCCGGAAGACGTCATGCCATGGCTTGAGGATCTCTCAAATTTGCATATCATTATTCAAAGGCGTCATGGTTCGGAGGCACTATTTTCATGGAATGAGAACATCATCTTATGGCCTGCGAATCCCTCACTGAACAATTCATGGCCCAGGACATCATGGTCTAAGGATGTCATCCTCAACCGTCCAAAGACGATTTTCATGGTCTGAAGGGAATTTGTGTCGTGTTTAAATTCATGCATAGATATATTCCCGTAGTAAATTTTTACTTGCAAGTGATCTGATGAGCAACCATTACCCCAACAGGAGCAATCTCGCTCCAGTTCCCTCATACTATCTTAAACTTGATCGTAATCCTTTCACATATCCCAAATCTTGTGTCCGTCCATGTCGTAACTTCGACGGTATATTCCGCCGATGAATTCAGAACTACACATGGCCTAATTCCTATAAAACTAGGGATACATAGGCATCTCAGAAACCAGAGTGTGGCCTAAATCTCTCAAACCATCTCGCTCGGTCAAAATTGGCCATCATATCTTTACCCGACAAATCTTTCATCCTTCCCGGGTAAAGAGGGGCAGCTATTGATACCCAATCTTTCCTTATAAAATTTTCAAAATGCATATATACTTTCAAAACCATGCATTAGCATCAATAATATTTTCCCATAATTTCTGCATTTTTGAGGATTTCTAATTAATTTATCCCGGTATTTTATTATATAAATAATCATGAACTAAACTACAAATAATTTTATAACAATTTAACGATTTACTTTTGCTATTTATATTAACACTAAGCCTAATTATTTCACAAATGGCCACACTTACATTTTTGGGTTACGATTGTAATAACTTGGCAATTATAGCCCATCTATTAACTCTATCCCTAATGATTTGAACAGGATCTTCAGACCGAACAAAGCAAGTCAAGCAAGCCGGTGGATGCACGAACCGACCTCCCCCTTACAGAACTCACGATTTTTCTTTGAATGGAGGAAAAAGGAATATGCACACCTCGAAATCACAACCTTCATAACAACAACGATACTGAATCCACTTCCAGCTAAGAAATACTCTGCTATCACCTACTATTTGTTCTCTTTGCATGAGATTGAGCTCTGTCTCAATCTTGCATGAGGCTAAGCCCTGCCTCCATATTTTCATAAGTCTAAGCACTGCCTTTTATTTGCATGAGACTAAGCTCTTTCTCAATCTTGCATGAGGCTAAGCCCTACCTCCATATTTGCAAAAGGCTAAGTGTTGCCTTCTCTTTTCATGAGACTAAGCTCTATCTCAATCTTGCATGAGGCTAAGCCTTGCCTCCATATTTGCAAAAGGCTAAGCATTGCCTTCTCTTCGCATGGGACTAAGCCCTGTCCAAAATCTTGCATGTGTCTAAGCCCTGCCTCCATATTTGCATAAGGCTAAAAAAATGCCTTCAATTATGCATAAGGCTAAGCATTGCCTTCAATTCTTCATGAGGCTAAGAGATGCCTCGAATCTTGCATGAGGCTAAGCCCTGCCTCCATATTTTCATAATGCCAAGCATTGCCTTTACCTTGCACAAGACTAAGCACTGGCTCTTTGGCATTACCTATTCTCTTCTTTCGGGCTAAGCTCTGCCCTCAAATTCATAATAAGACTAAGCCATTTCTTGTCGCGTCTAGCATCATGTCTTTGCATATCATGGGCTGAAATATCACCAATTTGTCTTAGGGCGTCATAGTCTGAAGGCACCATCCTCATAGACGGAAGACGTCATGCCATGGCTTGAGGATCTCTCAAATTTGCATATCATTATTCAAAGGCGTCATGGTTCGGAGGAACCATTTTCATGGACCGAGAATATCATCTCATGGCCTTCGAATCCCTCACTGAACAATTCATGGCCCAGGACATCATGGTCTAAGGATGTCATCCTCAACCGTCCAAAGATGATTTTCATGGTCTGAAGGGAATTTGTGTCATGTTTAAATTCATGCCCAGATATATGCTCGTAGTAAATTTTTACTTGTAAGTGATCCGATGAGCAACCATTACCTCAACAGGAGCAATCTCCCTCCATTTCCCTTATACTATCTCAAACTTGACCGTAATCCTTTCACCTATCCCAAATCTTGCGTCCGTCCATGTCGTAACTTCGTCGGTATATTCCGCCGATGAATTCAGAACTACACACGGCCTGATTCCTATAAAACTAGGGATACATAGGCAGCTCAGAAACCAGAGTGCGGCCTAAATCTCTCAAACCATCTTGCTCGGTCAAAATTGGCCATCATATCTTTACCCGAAAAATCTTTCATCCTTCTCGGGTAAAAAGGGGTAGCTATTGATACCCAATCTTTCCCTGTAATATTTTCCAAATGCATATATACTTTCAAAACCATGCATTAGCATCAATAATATTTTCCCTTAATTTCTGCATTTTTTAGGATTTCTAATTAATTTATCCCAGTATTTTATTATATAAACAATCATTAACTGTACTACAAATAATCTTATAACAATTTTACGATTTACTTTTGCTATTTATATTAACACTAATCCTAATTATTTCACGAATGGAAACACTTACATTTTTGGGTTATGATTGCAATAACTTTGCAATTATAGCACATCTATGCATTATTACATTACTTTACCAAAAAATAGCTTGTTGCATTTTGATGTTTTATACGTCAATAAAACACAAGAGGGGGGGTGATTTGTGTGGAGTCCAATTTTCAAGTGCAGTCTCTATAGAAGAACCTGGTTCTTCTTGGTGTTCCAACTTGTACGGTTTGCGGAAAAGTAATTGTAGAATCTTAAAGAACACAACAATTTTTACGTGGAAAACACCTGGCTCAAAGGTGAAAAAACCACGACCTACTTCCCAGTAGGATTTTCCCAAACTCTTCACTATATCAACGAGCCAAACAGCATTTACAAAATAAACTCTTTTGTAAACCTAAGGACTAACTTTAATCCCTTTGTGGCAAACTAGCCTCTAGCTATTTGCGATAAACTTCAAGTTAACTCTAACTTGAACAGTGTATACCTATTACCATTGCTTCTGGATAAAGCTGAAAGATACAATATGTAATCACCTACTACAAACAACAAGACTCAAAAGACAACAGATGGAACTGGTTCATCTAGCTGGTTCAAGTAGCTTTTGTGTCGCACAAGGATTCTGCTTGCAAAATTGCTTTGGTAATTTTTCCTTCAGTTCTTGTTTCACTTCTATGTTTGTGTGTTCATTCTTCAGCAGGAATGCTTCAACATTTTATAGAGTCACTAGTTGAGATGTTGTTGTTCAGTTCTAATGCAACTCTTCCTTGGTGGAAGAGTTTGAGTTTATCTCAAATTCCTTGATCTCGATTCTGTCCTACCTGAAATCGAATTCCATCTTCTTATCAATTTGCAACCTTTTCGCTTAGCAGATAACCTCTTAGTTCCCAGATAATATTTATCTCATGTGCATGGACGCTTCTCGTGCCAATGGGTCTGGTTGACTATGTTTTCCCTGATGGACCTAATTCAACTGGGTTGGCATTTGTCAATCTTTAAAACCATGCAGTGACTTGATAACAAATTCCCCCTTTTTGATGATGACAAACTCTGTGCTTAACCATGTACATACTTCAATCCAACAGACACTTTTTATAGATTTAAGCATTCATCATAGAGAGACTAGGTTCATTAGGTTAGAAGTATCAAAAAAATCTTTGAAATTTTGAAAAGCTCATATCTTCCCCCTTTTGGAATCATCGAAAAGTTGCAAAATGATAAAATTACCAGAAGTATTAACAATTACTCATGGTCATTGAGGCAACTTCAGATGCAAATCATGAATTAATCATCAAAGGTAAGCTATTTAAGAAACTAAGACAAAATCAATAACCAAACAGCAAAATTCATTGATTAGATAGAAAATCAGGCACCATGCACAAAAAGAATTAGAAATAGTCACAACCATGAGCAAAAGAGAAAACAAAAAGCAGAACAGAATTTAGACAATCCCAAACTGGGTCATAGAGGGGGTTTTTGGAGGCACTGGACTCCTAAGGCTGGGAAGGGGCAGAGGAGGTCGTGGTCTTGGCTTGAAGAAGGGATAGCATTTGATGAAGAACACCCTCATTCTTCTCCTTTTCTTTGGCTACTTCAGCTTTGAGAGCATCCCGCTCAGCTTCAACCTCAATAAGGCGAGATTTCAAATGAAGGATGTCTGCAACCTTGATCTCACCGTCTTGCACAAGCGTCCTGAACTTGCTATTAATAGGTAGTTTCCTAGATGAACCAGGTTCATCATCAGGAATATTAACAGTGTAGTCACAGATCAGCAGCGTATTCTTCCCAAAGTAGTCCTTGGCAGTAGCCATTTCAGCATTGTTCACTGGAACCTTGAAGTGAGCAAGCACAGCAGCCAGGATAAACCCATAAGGTATAGCATGTACCTTGGCTCCATTCACAACCCTATCCAAGAGTTGGATGATGCAGACAGGCCAATTGATTTGTTTACCCATGTACAAGCACTCCATGAGCGTGAGATCCATGTAGCTAGAAATGTGCCTTCGCTCTTGTCTAGGCAGCAGAAATTTTATCACAAACTCAAAGAAAAATTTGTGTTGAGGCCTCATCTCACTCTTAAAAACTACCCTGGGCTCCAGTTCTTGCTCATTCTCACAGAAAGACCTGGTGATTTGAAGAGCTGAGGGAAGATCATCCAGATTGGGCCACCTTTGCCTTGTGTAATCATCATAACCTTAGAAGGGATATGTAGTATTTCCCCCAACTCCTTTGCATCAAACGAAATCTCAACCCCTTGAACCTTGGAGGATACCCTGCCATCTTTGACAACTGCGTTGGCCATAAATTCAACCAACTCATTCCTAGCCAGACTTCCCTCAAAGTGAAGAATCATGTCCTTCCACCCTTGCACATCCAGGGTATCCAACAGGAAAATCATCCCTGACTCCTCAAGGTTTTTAAACAGCTTCCCCTTCAAGATAGTACGCTTACCAAACATTATGAGTTTGTCAGTATCCTCACTAGAAACTTCCTCTTCTTCTCCACTCCATTCCTCATCATCAACAATCTTTGCTTTCTTTGACTCAGACCTGGTCCTCTTTACAACTGTTGAGGGTGTGGCAGACACAGATGTTGACTTCTTGGAAGAAGCCTTAGCTTTCTTGGCTTTGGTGTCTCAACCTCAACTGGTGCTGGTTGCTTCTCTTGATGGACCAGGTCCATCTCATCGTCATCAACATGAACTGCCTCAACAGGCTCTCCAAATTTTTCCTTTCCCTTGGCAGACTTCTTCTTCTTGCTCTCTTTCAGAGCTTTTTCCAATTCTTCTTCTCCTTTCCTAACGGTGCTTCTAATAGCACGACTTTTTGGGGCGGGAGCATCAACAGATGATGAAGCTTTCCTCTTATTGGTTGGAACCCGGGTATTAGCTTTCTTGGATTTTGGAGTTCTCTTCTTTTTGGTATTGTAGGACTCAGCAAACTTTTTCATCAACTCAGCCAATGTTTCCTCAATAGATGAACTAGGTTCATCTACTTCTTGTTGTAGGCTTTCGAGACCTTCTGCTTATTCCCCAGAATTGCTTCCCCATAAAACTTGACTCCTTCTTCAACAATCACAGGAGCGGGGCCACCAATAGCCAGAGTGGCACCTTCCTTCCCAGATCCCCTTTCGGAACTCCCTTCTCCCTCTCTCTCAATGTTTATATTTTTCCCAATTTTTCTTCGCCTATCCGGTACCTCTACATCCATTATCGACCCAATCAAGATAAACTTGTTTTCAGCCATTTTAGTTGCAAACTCAGCTTCAAGATTTTCCTTTTAAGTATCAGATGAACCCGGTGCTTAATCCTCATTTGCAGATTTTAAGGACTCGCTGGAAGATTCAGAGTATTGGACCTTGATGGCTTGAAGTATCTCATTTAATTTTCTGGCATGAGAACCAGAGGCAACTTTTTTCCTGGCCAACATCTTTACTCTATGTTTTTTGGGGGATGGAGTGGGTATAGGTGTAACTACTGGGAATGATATGGGTGAAGGAGTGGGTTCAGGGATAGGTTCAGGAAATGGAGGGTTTTGGGGGGTCGAAGACCTGGTTCGAGAATGTGAGATGTGTATCGATGGAGAATTGGAACCAGTGTCGTCAAAACCGACCCCGTAATCAGGGGTGGTTGATGAAGATGAAGAGGGGATGGTGAATAAGACATTATTATGAAGATTTGGGAAGAGAAGAATGTTGATCACTTTGGTATGAGAGGAATGATGAACTTGGTTCGACGGTTATGCATTTGAAGAGGGGAGGTAATGATGGTCTTTTAAAGATGTGGTTATTAATTTTATAACGGGCATAATTCTTGGTCAAGTGGGAGTCTAATCACTGCAGGAGTGTCAGTGATTAGACGGTTATAACTCCCTAAATCTAGGCTAATTAAGGTTCGATGGGACTCTTTGAAACGGGTTCATTTTGGGATAAGTACTGAGAATTTGAAATGAACCAAATATAGATAGAGTCCTGCTCATGTGTGACTATAACTATTCAATAACTGTATGGTGATGAGCACGTACCTTGTCAGTCAAATGAACCAGCAGCGATGAACTAGGTTCATCGTGTTATAGTCTTTAATTTTCCTTAATTTACAAAGATAGAAAAACATCATTAGTAGCCAGGAATCATATTTATACATGGAAAAAGAGTATGGCAGTAAAGTCATGATACTGAGCAATGATTAGTCTGGTTAGCTACCTATTTTAGTGTTTCTAGCCCAAAATAAAATTCAATTTTTATTTTTTCAATTAGGTGATATTAATCATCCCTAATTCTAGCATGTTTCTCTCAAAATGCTCCCTGCTTAGTGCCTTAGTGAAGATATCTGCAATTTGTTTGTCAGTAGCACAGAATTCGATTGAGATCGTTCCTTTTTCATAGTTAACTCTTAGGAAATGGTGTCTGACATCTATGTGCTTGGTTCTCTTATGATGGATCGGGTTCTTCGTCATGCTAATTTCACTAGTGTTGTAATAGAAAACAGGAATGCATCCAACCTCTATACCAAAATCCATGAGTTGTTGCTTGATCCATAGAAACTGAGCGCAGCATGAGGCTGCAGCAACATATTCAGCCTCAGCAGTAGACAAGGCTACTGAGTTTTGTTTCTTGATGGCCCAAGACACAAGGCAAGAGCCCAAAAAGTGAGCCATGCCTGAGGTGCTTTTCCTGTCAACCAAGAAACGTAAATAATCTGCATCAGCATATCCTACAAGGTTGAAATTACTACCTTTAGGATACCAAAGACATAA
>MDKI01051824.1:0-44921 GCA_005239505.1 Nicotiana paniculata | reverse complement strand
AATCCTATATTACTTGTCGACCACGTACACTTGCGTGTGCATTGGGATTTCGACCAACAGGCACACGTGCAGAAATCGGCCTGGGCAGAATATTTTAAAACAAGGATTTTGGTTCATTTGTCTTCATTTCTGCTTTGGCTTAGGCGATTTTGGGAGGCTATAAAGAGAGGATTACTTCATGCAATGACAAGGTAAGTAACTCTTTCATGCCTCTAAGTTAAATACAAGATTATATGCATGGATTAGGCATAGAAATTGATAGGAATTTGGGAAATATTGAAGAAACCTAGAAAATGGAAAATTGGATTTTTAGCCACTAATTGAGAATGAATATTTGAGTTAGTAAGGCTATGGGTAGAATATATCTTCGAGAAATTTCGTATTCCGGGCATGTGGGGCCGAGGGCATTTTGGTCATTTCACTGAGCCGGGTTGGGAAATTATATAATTTGGAATGGTTGCAAATATTAGACAATATTTTCATTAAGTTTTCGTTGTTTGGATAGTTTTGGGGCGTTGTGCATCCGTTTGGAGTCATCGGAAGGGCTTGGAGGTCGGTTATGGAATCTCGGAGCGAGGTAAGTCTCCTTTCTAACTTTGTGAGGGGAATTTTCCCCTAGGTGAATTAATTAAGTATATGCTATTATCTTCGAGGGCTACGTACACACGAGGTGACGGGAGTCCGTGCGTGGCTACTATTATGCCATGCCCGGATAGTCTAGGACCCACTAGCATGCTTTATGCGTTGTACCTGTAATCCTGCCTGTAATATTAAACTGCTAATATAATCGAAATCATAATTGAATATCTAAAGAAGACTAGAGTCCATTTTCCTAATCATCTAGAAAGAGAATTGATTTACTCTGTGGATAATTGTGTACCTGGTAGGGTTGTATTATGGAATATCATTAGACTTGACAAATGAGTTTCAAAACAAAGATTTAAAAACTATATTTCATGTTCCTTTAAGAAGGATTTTTACCACTTTCCTGAGAAAAACTTCTTCTTGGTAAAAATAAGGATTTATTATGTGGATATGTGTACATATGAGCACCTGAGTCGCAGGTATGATTCGTGAGAAGGCTAGCCTTATTATTTGTATGTATAACCGTGTCGCATGATCGATTCGCAAGCGGGGCATATAGATGCATCTATGGTTCGAGCCGTTCGACCCTTCGGCAGTGCATAGTTTATTATTGTTGGTCCGCGCCGTTTGATCCTCGGCATTGCTTGCGCATGATATTTACTGCGTAGTTGCTATGATTTTGCCAGATTACTGGCCTGAAATATTAAGTTGTCAATTGAAATGATAGAGATTAAAGTTATTGAAAAGATTTTTGAAGAAGTCGTTCCTTCCCGTCGATTAATTGTTATTGATTAAATTACCCATGTTGATTAATTGTTATTAATATGACAAAGATATAAAGTGTTAAACGTGAATGGAGTTGAAATATTTAATCCTGATTTTAATAAATTGCCTATGATAATCATGCTTAGTGTCACACTTAAATATTCTAAATTGACCTTTAGTAGATGTCTAATTTTACCTCTCGTCACTACCTCTCTGAGGTTAGGCGGGCGAATTACTGAGTACACGTTGTTTTTGTACTTATGCTACACTTGCTATGCATTTTATTGCACAGGTACTTTCATAGCAAATGTGGAGGATTCGGAGACTTAGGCGAGCTGCATCATCTGGAGGCGATCCGCAGCTGACAGAGTCTCCCTCGTACTGTATTTATTTTCATTTTAAATTTCTTTGTCCAATTTGTATTTCGGACAGGTTTTGTAATGATTGTATAAATTCTTAGAAAATTGCTCATGTACTTGTGACACCGGGTTCTGGGATGTGTTGGGATATATTTGCTAAAGTGTAGTATTCAAACCATTATTTTTAATTAACAAACTGTTATTTGGTTAATGTGTAATAAAGTGAAAGGAAATGTTTTCATAAATGTTAAAACCGGAAGTAACAACTGAAAAATAGTAATTGGGTAGTAAAGGAAATAATGACTGTGCGCTAATACTATGTGTAGCACCCCAACTTGGGGAAAGTTACCAAGTATTGCATGGAAATGATTCTATAGGCTAAAAAACTTAGGACCCCTTTTAATTCATGTTTTGAAATAATAGTTGTCTAAATTGCTTTATTTTCCTTTAATACTTATTCGCTTAATTAAGTTCGGCCGGGAACCACCGTTGTGGACCTCGAGGGGTGCCTAACACCTTCCCATCAAGGTAATTTTGAGGCCTTACTCGATCTCTGGTAATGCAAACTAGTCTCATGAGTTAACTGCTCTAGGTGCCCTAACGCACCTTAATCCATTAGGTGGCGACTCTTCAAATCCCATACTCTCATACCAAAAGGAAGTGAGTTGTCCCAAAAATGTGGAAACTCGATTTTGCAAGAAAAAGGGGGCGCGACATAGTTCTAGATCCAATGATGGAGTAAGCCGATAGAGTTGTTGCAAGAACATGCAAGATGTTTCAAACAGAGTTAATTGGGGTTCGAAATGGTTATGGGTAAATGAGACTAGGTAACGGATGATGAACGGTTATGTTAGAAATAATTTGAAGGATGTGGATGGAAACCCGAGCGGAATTGCTCATGTGGATAACGGTTAATTTCCGGACTACTTGCAAATTTACATAAATGCACTGCAAGCACATATGTATAAATTATTGCGTAAATTTAGACATGATGCAAATTCCCTTCGGACCATGAAGACTGTTTTTTGGACGGTGAGGATGGCGTCTTTAGACCATGATGTCCCGGGCCATGAATTTTATGGTAAGAGATTGACAGGCCATGAAATGATGTTCTCGGGCCATGAAGATGGTGCCTCCGAACCAAGATGCCTTTGAATAATGATGTGCAAGATTGAGAGATCCTCAGGCAATGGCATGATGCCTTCCGGCTATGAGGATGATGCCTTCAGACTATGACGCCTTCGGACAAGTTGGCTATATTTCAGCCCATGAGGTGCGGAGATATGATGCTAAAGGCAATCAACAAGACAAAGCTTAGTCTTGTGTAGAGTTGAGGGCAGATCTTAGCACTGAGAGAAGAGAATAATGCAAGGATTAGGATAGAGCAATATTTGTGTTTATGCAAAGAGAGACAGTGCTTAGTATCGTGCAAGATTCAGGACAGTGCTTAGTCTCATGCTAAGAGAAGGCAATGCTTAGCCTTATGAAGGACTTGAGACAGAGCTAGTCTCATGCAAGGGGAAGGCAATGCTTAGCCTTATGCAGATGTGGAGGCAGGGCTTAGCCTCATGCGGGAATTGAGACAGAGCTTAGTCTCATGCAAATGCGGAGGTAGGGCTTAGACTTATGCAGATGGGGAGGCAGGGCTTAACCTCATGCAAGGATTGAGACATGGCTTAGTCTGATGCAAAGAGAAGGCAATGCTTAGCCTTATGCAAATAGGGAGGCAGGGCTTAGCCTCATGCAATAATTGAGACAGGGCTTAGTCTCATGCAAAGAGAAGGCAATGCTTAGCCTTATGTAGATGGGGAGGCAGGGCTTAGCCTCATACAAGGATTGAGATAGGGCTTAGTCTCATCCAAAGAGAAGGCAATGCTTAGCCTTATGCAAATAGAGAGGCAGGGCTTAGCCTCATGCAAGAATTGAGACAGGGCTTAGTCTCATGCAAGGATTTAGACATGGCTTAGTCTCATGTAAAGAGAAGTCTGTGCTTAGGCTTATGCAAATAGGGAGGCAGGTCTTAGCCTCATGCAAAGAGAAGGCAGTGCTTAGCTTTATGCAAATAGGGAGGCAGGGCTTAGCCTCATGCAAGGATTGAGACATGCCTTAGTCTCATGCAAAGGGAAGGCAGTGCTTAGCCTTATACAAATGTAAGAGTAAAAGTGAAGTATTCTTAGCTGGAAACGTGTTTTGTGTAGAGCAGTTTTGGTGTTGAGACGATGCCTATGATGATGACCTTTTCCTGCAACCAAAGAAAATTATTGAGTTTTGTGGGGGAGGTTGGTACGTGTCTTTGTCTGCTTGATCTGCTCCACTCCGCCCGAGGATCCTGTTCAATTCATCATGGGTAGAATTTGGCTAAAAAGTAAAGTTTCTTTTCAAAAGCATCTGTGTATAGTTTTCAAAGACATAGTAATATGCAATTTACAAATCAGTTAAATGAACCAGTAACTGTGACATTATTAGAGACATTGAGACTTCCTTTGCCATAGAATTTTAAAATTTTTCCCCAGTTAATTAAGTGACCTTCTGGCTATTCTGTATGTCGTTGTTGGCTGAACTTGCTTCAAAATTTTGAGGGTCCTCCTCAAAATTCTGCCTCAGTTTCTGATTGTGAGAAAAATGGAAATGTTATTGAATTGTGACCGAACCCACAGGGCTACCTACGTATCCCCACTTAAACGGGAATCAGGTCAAGCGTAGTTCAATTACATCATATAAAGAAACAGAGATAGTTTCCACGTAGTATCTTTTGACTACATCTGAATTGATAGCCTTTGGCCATATTTCTCCATCCATTTCTGAGAGTATGAGCGCTCCTCCTGTTAATACTCTATGAACCATGTAAGAACCTTGCCAATTGGGTAAAAATTTCTCTTTGGCTTCATCTTGATATGGAAAGATCTGTTTTAGCACCAGCTGCCCCGGTGTGAACTGTCTTGGTTTGACCTTTTTGTTGAAAGCTCAAGACATTCTATTCTGATAAAGCTGACCATGACACATTGCATTCATCCTTTTCCCATCTATGAGGGCTAATTGCTCGTAGCGACTCCTTATCCATTCCACGTCACTGAGTTCAGCTTCTTGTATAATTCTCAAAGAAGGGATCTCGACTTCGGCGGGAATGACAGCTTCGATACCATAAACCAGCAAATAGGGAGTTGCCCCAGTTGATGTACGGACTGTGGTACGGTATCCCAGTAAGGCAAACGGTAATTTCTCGTGCCATTGCTTGTGATTATCTACCATTTTCCTCAGTATCTTCTTGATATTCTTGTTGGCAGCCTACACGGCTCCGTTCATTTGAGGCCTGTATGCTGTGGAATTCTTGTGCTTGATTTTGAAGGTCTCACACATGGATTTCATCAAATCACTATTGAGATTGGTGGCATTGTCAGTGATAATGGAATCTGGAACCCCAAATCGACAAACAATACGATCCTTGACGAAATCTGCGACGACTTTATTGGTTACAAATTTGTAGGATGTGGTTTCAACCCATTTAGTGAAGTAATCGATGGCCACTAAAATGAACATGTGCCCGTTCAAAGCAGTGGGTTCGATTAGACCGATGACATCCATTCCCCAGGCAACAAAAGGCCAAGGTGCGCTTGTTGCATTGAGTTTGTTTGGCAGCACCCATATCATGTCTGCATGTATCTGGCATTGGTGGAATTTTTGGACATATCAGATGCAATCTGTCTCCATAGTCATCTTGAGTATCTTCTTGGCCAAGACAAAACCATTCATATGTGGGCCGCAGGTTCTGGCATGTATCTCCTCGAGAAATTTGGAAGTCTTTTTGGCGTCAACACACCGTAACAGTCCTAGATCAGGGTTCTTCTGTACAGAATTCCTCCACTTTGGAAGAATTGATTGGACAGCCTCAAAAGTGTGCGTTTCTGACTATGGTTTGCATGCTCCAGGTATTCTCCTTTTGCCAAATATTCTTTGATGTCGTGGAACCAGGGATTTCCATCCGTTTCTTCTTCAACATGAGCACAGTATGCCGACTGATTATGGATTCTCACCGGAGTGGGATCGATGAAATTCTTGTCTGGATGTTGTATCATTGAAGACAAGGTGGCCAATGAGTCTGCAAATTCATTCTGAATTCTGGGGACATGCCTGAATTATATCTTCATGAACCTCTTCTTCATCTCTTGTACATGATGTAGATACGGTAGTATTTTGGTATTCTTGGTATCCCACTCTCCTTGTACCTAATGTACCAGCAAGTCTGAATCACCGATCACCAACAGTTCCTGAATCTTCATGTCAACAGCCAGGTTGAGCCCTAATATGCAGGGTTCATATTCTGCCATATTGTTGGTGTAGGGGAACCTGAAGTTTGCAGACACCGGATAATGTTGAACGGTTTCTGATACCAAGACGTCTCCGATACCGACTCCTTTGAAATTTGCAGCTCCGTCAAAAAACATTCTCCAAGCGTTGTAGGCTTCAGCAATGTCCTCTGCTACGAATGATACCTCTTCGTCAAGAAAATATGTTTTTAGGGGATCGTAATCTCCTCCCACAGGTTTTTCGGCAAGATGGTCTGCCCATTCTTGTCCTTTGACCACCTTCTGAGTTACATAGATGATGTCTAATTCACTCAGCAATATTTGCCATATGACCAGCTTCCCAGTAGACATAGGCTTCTGAAAGATGTACTTCAGGGGATCCATCATCGATATGAGGTATATAGTATACGCACAGAAGTAAGGCCTCAATTTCTGAGCTATCCAGGTTAGAGCGCAGCAAGTGCGTTCCAGCAGAGAGTACCGTGCTTCATAAGGTGTGAAATTCTTACTCAAGTAGTATATAGCTTGCTCCTTTCTTCTCGTCTCGTCATGTTGTCCTAAAACACAACCGAAAGCTCTATCTAACACTGCAAGGTAGATTAGAAGTGGCCTACCAGGTTCTGGCAGGACTAAGACTGGTGGTGTGGACATGTATTCCTTGATTTTGTCAAAATCCTTTTGACAGTCCTCGGTCCAACTGGTTGCAGCATCCTTCTTCAACATTTTGGAAATCGATTCACATATCACTATGGACTATGCTATGAAACGGCTGATGTAATTGAGGCGTCCTAGAAAACTCATCACATCCTTCTTGTTCTTTGGTGGTGGTAGTTCCTGGATAGCTTTAACCTTTGACGGGTCCAACTCTATTCCTCATCGTCTGACGATGAATCCTAACAAGTTTTCGGCAGGAACCCCGAATGCACATTTTGCGGGATTTAGCTTTAGATTGTACTTCCGCAGTCGGTCAAAAAACATTCTCAAATCTGCTATGTGATTTGTGGCCTTCTTGGATTTGATGATGACATCATCAACATACACCTCTATTTCCTTATGTATCATATCATGGAAGATAGTTTTCATGGCCCTCATGTAGGTGGCCCCAGCATTCTTCAGACCGAATGGCATCATTTTATAGCAATACACCCCATGGTGTAATGAAAGTTGTTTTCTCTGCGTCTTCTTCGTCCATCCAAATCTGATGATAACCCGCGAAACAATCTACAAAGGATTGGACTTCATGCTTGGCACAATTGTCGATCAGAATGTGTATATTTGGTAGTGAGAAATCATCCTTGGGACTTGCTCTGTTTAGATCCCGATAGTCGACACACACCCTGACTTTTCCATCTTTCTTTGGAACCGGTACAATGTTGGCTAACCAGGTTGGGTACCCAAATATCCTGAGGACTTTGGCTTTGATCTGCTTGGTGACTTCCTCCTTGATTTTCAGGCTCATGTCTGGTTTGAACTTTCTGAGCTTCTGCTTCACTGGCGGACACATTGGATTTGTAGGTAACTTGTATGCTACTATGAAAATGTTCTCAATCCTGTCATATCGTCGTGTGACCATGCAAAGATATCCTCATACTCTTTCAGGAAACAAGTGTATTCTTCCTTTTCTCACGGTGACAAGTGGATGCTTATGTGAGTTTCTTTGATGGTTTCAGAATCTCCCAAATTGACTATCTCGGTTTCGTCTAGGTTGGACTTAGGCTTGTTCTCTAAATTCTCAACTTTTCTGACAATTTTCTCAAGTATCACATCTTCTTCTTCTATTTCTTCCGAGTCACTGTCCTTATGTTGCGTTATCTCATTACATGTCACAGTCGTTGGTTCATCAAGATAAGAAATAGTAATGTTGTAGAGAGAAAGATATGAAAGAAAAAATAGTAATAATAAAACATCAAGCCATTGATAAATATTAAAATGTCAAAAAAAGCGATTTTCCATAACTCAAACAATGATTTTCGAAATAAAATACAGAAAAATATTGCTTAAAGCAAAATGATCAAGAAGAGCTATTTTCAAAATTAAATGATGCTAGCAGCCATGCTACCCCAGGACTCATCGGGCCCTTGATGGCGTAGCGGTCCAGTTTCTAAGAAATGTTCCCTTCTCCAATGTCTGGATGATAAGTCCTTCTTCCTCCTCCTCCTCAACTATCACACTGCAATCCATATCATTATCTTCTAAGAACAAATTCCTCAGCGCGGCCAAAGCTTCTTCTTCTTCATATCCCCAAATTGTATCGGCCTAATGAAAGGATTGGCTCAAATACGGCATTGGTTGCTCAAGTGGGTAATATGGACCACACCATGGCGGCGACCAATCATTATATTCCTGCCAGGTGTATGGATATCCAAGCCCAAAGGTTGTACCATGACGTTTCAGCTGTATTGGATTGGTGATACCTTGAAGATTCTTACCAATATGCTTTTTATTTTACTACTCCACCACTTATCCTTCTCGATTGCGTTAACATGCTCGATGCGATGGTAAGTTTCTTCACCTAAAGTCCTTCTGTTCTCCACTACAGGAACAGTCGTATTAGTGTAAATAGGATTGGTTCCATCTCCATGGATGATCACTTCCTGATGGTTCCATTCAAATTTCACAACCTAGTGCAAAGTGGATGCAATAACCCCAGCGGCATATATCCAAGGTCGTCCCAACAGCAAATGGTAGGAAGCGGATATGTCTAGCACCTGGAATTCGACATCGAACCAAGTGGGACCTATCTGTAAGCATAAGTTGGTTTCACCAATCGTGGCTCTTTGCGACCCATCGACGCCTTCACATTCATAGATCCTGCTCGTATTTCATATAGACCCTTGCCCAGCCTTTTTAGAGTTGTCAGTGGACAGATGTTGAGGTTGGACCCTCCGTCTATCAAAACTCTGGCGATGAACTTATCCTCACCTTGCACTATGATGTGCAGTGCCCTATTATGGCTCAATCCTTCAGGTGGCAACTCGTTTTCATGGAATATGATATTATGGATCTCCAACACTTGCCCCACCATGTTGGCCATTTCTCTGCTGGTAATATTGTTGGGTACATATGCTTCGTTCAACACCTTTATCAGAGCATTCCTATGTGCCTCAGAATTTTGTAGCAGTGAAAGGATGGATATCTGGGCGGGAGTTTTATTCAGATGATCAGCAACAGAGTACTCTCTTGCCTGTACTTTCCTCCAGAGATCATCTGGACCAGTTTCAATGATGGGTTGTTTGGTGGAAGCTTCCTTACTTTTCCCTCCCAAATGTTCAGGTGTGTATATCCTTCCAGTTTTGGTCATTCCTTGTGCAACACCGGACTCTTCCATCTTTGCTTTCCCTTTTCTTCTAGCTTCGGTAACATAATCCCAAGGTACGATGTTGTAATTGAAGGGTGGTGTGGATGTCACTGTCATAGTGAAAGGTGTGGTTACTTCTACCTCAAATGGAGTAGGTGTAGTTGCAGGTGGTGTCACTTCTACTTCAAAGGGAGCTGGTGCAGCTACCTCAACTTCAACTGGCAGCTGCAGCTATACTTGAATGGGAGTGAGTGTGACTGCAGGTTTCTTAGGGCTGTCACCTTCCCAAATAATCCCGATTGACCCCTCAAGGTCCCATTCTTCATCAGTTTCTATTACATTGACTCCTTCACCCCTATGATCCGGGAGGGTATTGTTGCGGCAATTGGGTGAGAATTCCTTTGCCTGTATGACCTTGGTATCAATCAGTGTCTGGATCTTGTCTTTCAGGGTGCGACATTCATCAATAGTATGTCATTTCATACCAGAATGGTACGCACATGTCTTGTTCGGGTTGACCCATTGGGAGGAGTTTTCCATATCCACAGCGGGAATATGGGTGACATATCTGGCAACCTTTAACCTTTCATATAACTGGTCGATGGGTTCAGCAATAGGGGTATATTGTCTGGTTGGTTTGCGATCGAAATTGGGTCTGGGTTTTTGATAATTCGGACGAGCTGGAAGTGAATGATAATAGGCTGGATGAGTGTTATAAGCGTGGTAGGTGGTGGCGGATTGAGGATATCTCGGAGGTGAAGGTTGGTATGTGGGTGGAGGTGTCTGGTATGTGAGTGGAGACTTTGGGCCCTGGGCTACCATCACTACCCCTATTTATTTCTTCTTTGATATGCCTCCTGATTGTAATGCTTTGTTTGTGGCCTTCAGCGCTTCAAAATTTGTTACCATTCCACTCTTAATACCTTATTCAATCCTTTCTCTGAGCTTGATGATGTCGGAAAACTTGTGATTCTCAATGACCATTAACCTCTCATAATTTGTTGATCCTGAGCTTTGACAAAGAATTTATTCATCTGCTCTTCTTCTAATGCGGACCTGACCTTTGCTGCTTTTGACCTCCATCGAGTAGCATACTCGCGAAAAGTCTCTGTTTGCTTCTTCTTGAGGTTATGTATGTAGAAGACATCTGGTGCATTTTCTGTATTGAACCTGAATCTATCCAGGAAGTCTGATGCCATACTTACCCAATTAGCCCGTTTCTTGGGATTCTGACTTATGTACCAAGATAAGGCGTCTCTAGTGAGGATTCTCATGAACAGCTTCATGGGAATCCTTTGGTCCTTTCCAACCCCTACGAGCTCGTCACAGTATGTTCTCAAATGTACCTTTGGGTCACCCGTTCCATCCAACATTTCGAACTTAGGAGGTTTGTATCCCTTTGGCAGTTCCACGTCAAGCTGAATGCACAAGTCCTCATAATTCAGTCCTTCAATCCCTTTGCCTCCTTCAACACCCTGGACTCGTCTTGTGACCTTCTTGAGCTCCTCTGCCATGTTCTTAATAAGCAGGTTCTTCTTAGCGGATTCTGGAGTATATGAGATTAATTGAGTGGAGTGGGGTAGTGTTTCCACATATATGGGATTGTTTTGATGAATGTCGGGGGTTTGAGTGTAGTGGTTATCATTGGTTGAATTTTGAGGATCGAGGATAGGTTGTGGGGTATTCTGAGGAGTGTGATAAGTGGTTTGCGGATATTGAGTCGGGAGATGCTGGTGTTGAGGGGGTGTCGGTATTGGTAAATGATTAGGATTTTGAGGAGGTGTTTCATATTGGTGGGGTGCGGGAGGATTTTGTGGGCGCTGGTTTGGTGTGTTTTGAGGAGGTACTGGGTTTTGGGTGTTTGGTTGGTTGATGTATGGGACGTTTAGTGTGAGGGAGAGGTTTTCCAAGTTGCGGACATGTTCAAGCTCCCCTTGCAATTCAAGTATTTTATGTTCCATCAGTAAGACCAAATCATTTGGTGACGGAGCACTCCGACCATCAGAAGTTTCCACATTCTCAACATGTGTAGCGTTGTCTTTCTTGACGCCACTCATATCGTCCATCTTAGTTTTTCCTTTGCCTTTTGGATTACTTGGAGGAGGAGAAGGTAGAGGGCCTCTAGATCTGGTGTGATATGCTGATGATGCCAGTATACGTGAACCAAGCTTGGGGAATAGGAATAATCAAAAAGAAAGAAAAACAAAAAGGTATCCAAGTCACTAAGAATTATGGAAAAGTATTTGCAGTATTTAAACACACATTGCGGAAATGTAAATTCGCGTCCTAATTTGGGAGCCTTGTTTTGCCCGAGGTAGGCCTAGCAACAAGTAGATTTGGAGAAATTTAATGCCAATAACTACCTTATTTCATTAACGTAATAAATAAGACGAATCTAAAACGATAATAAATAAATGAGTCACTAATGGCGTTCGCCTTATTACAATTCGAAAAGTGATTCTTAAACAAATAAACATAATCTACTTGGTCCCAGAGGGACCTTCTCCAGGCTTGGATCTCTTGGCTCCGTCCATCAGGTTCCCCAGATCGCGCATGTCCAGTAGCAGGTATGCCCTTTCTAGATGTCCTCCTTCGTTACCCTCGATATTCTGGCAGTCTATGACTCTTTTCATTTACCTCCATTCATTAATTGACTCCATATCAATCTTGTGTTGTTCCAAATGCTCGGCCTCAGACTCGTGAACTCTTTTGTGCAGTCTGTTATACTTCACATGTGCTTCAACAACTTCATCTATGACCTTGTTCCCTTGATCGACTCCTGGCTCGACTATTCCCGCTATGCTATCATCCAACCATGATGGGTAGAAGTACACATGCCCCGCGTGGTATCTATTTGGCTCGATGGTGTCCCTTTCCACAATGATCTTCAAATGCCACATGTGCTGAGCTTCACATTTGTACGGGATGTCATCGTCTTGAAAATCTGCTCTATAGTGACTCATTTTGGACACTTTTGGTATGACTTGTTTTCTACCAGCTTGTCTTATAAACCTGATAGGAACATAGGGGTGTATGCCCCCTAACCTGATCAACACCATATGCGGAACATCCATCGATCTGATGATGAATTCACTGTTACGGAACCATTCGAACATCCAATGAACCTGGTCCTCGGTCAGATTGTCAAAAAACTGTACCTATTCTGTAGAATTCTCTAGTTGAGCAAACCTGTCTGGGATAAAGGTCATTCTTTTGGGGTGATGGAAGGCTATGTGATCATTCCACGGTCTCCGTGGAAACTCTTGGCGGTATTGGCCTCTTTGGAGATGTTCTAGCAACCAAATCTGCAGCAGCAAGTTACAACCCTCGAAATGTTTGAACCCTTTCTGGCAACGATCCAAAGCCCGATATATTTATGCTATATTCATAGGAACAATAGTGTATGTTTGTCCCTCGATTCCCTCCATCAAAGCTTTGGTTACCATGGCCAGTATGGTGTGAATCATGTCCCTTTTGCTCGGAAACACTATCATCCCCAAAAAGCAGACGATGAACACGAAAACCCTATGATGAATCCAACCCAAGGAAGTGACGGAGAACTCGTCATGAAATATACGATAAGATTTATTGTGTTCGTGTCGTTCATAAAGGAAGTCAAAAGGTATGTAGGACTTTCTCAAAAATACCAAGTCATCATTCTTTCTTAAGTCCATCATTTTTAGAAACCCCCTGGGGGTGCGATTTTTTGGTACCAATAAACCAGGATTGTCCCAAGGTAGTCCAGCGACCCCCTATTTCCTCCAAAAGAGGAGTCATTTCTATGTTGCCAAAACTGAATACGGCCCTTTCTCTATCCCAGAACATAGTTGCAGACTCGATCAATGTGTTGTTTGCTTGGATGTCTAATAAGGAAGGTATGTTCCCGAGGACCCTTTTCACATGATTTTTGTCGCTTGACGGAAGGTATTCCCACCAATCTAGCAATAACGGTGGTATGTTTCGGACCATGTCGAACCTTGGGACTTCGTGCCTCATTTTCTGCAAAACAAACAGAGTTAGACCCTTTTTCCCTCCAAATTCGACTACTTATACATTAATGATTAACATTTAGGAATTTATTTCTCCAAATAATGCACAAATCATGGTTGCGTCCATTGGGATTATGGAAACCCCAGTGGACTTTGGACAAGGCTTTCCTTAAAGGGTTATTATGCGGACAACATATTAACCCAGGCTAGGTTTGACCATGATGCATGTGCAGTTATTATTATAGTAAGGTTTCTATAGAGGTCTAGACTGGTACCCTCAAGTGGACAACTTGAGGGGGGAAAGGGACGAAATCGTCGACTGCACCGCTAATCGACTAGTTTTACTGCAAATAAGCATTTCGAATTCAAAAGGGTGATATAGGAAGAGCGTAGACACTCATCAAGTGTTGCTATGGTAATAATTATGCACGAGTGGAATATGATATTGAGCATGTATTTATGCAAAAGAAAATAACAGGTTGTCAAGTATTTGCACGATGAATAATGATAAAATGCGGTATTTAATAAGGTAAAGGCATTTAAGAAAGAAAACAAGGAGACAAGTCAGTTTCCATAGTAAAAAGTAATAAAACAGGAAAGAGAAATCTAGTGAGCATTGATGAAGGTAGGCAAATAAGTACACATAGAGTGGGAAGGGAAACGAGTGTGAAAGTATTACAGAACAATAAATACATGCTTAAAGAATAATTCACAAACAAGTTCGTTATGGTAAGAGCCTAAAGATATCCCCAGCAGAGTCACCATGTTGTCGCGCCCTCTTTTTCTCGCAAAATCGAGTTTCGACATTTTTGTGACAACTCCTTTTGAGAGGGTAAGGAAAAGGAATTTGTTTAGAGTCGCCACCTAACAGATTAAGGTGTGTTAGGGCACCTAAAGCAGATAACTCATGTTATACCGGTTTACATCACCAGAGATCGGGTAAGGTCTCAAATTACCTTGAGGGGAAGGTGTTAGTCACCCCTCGAGGTCCACAATGGTGGGTCTCGACCTAACTTAAATTAAGCGAATTAGTCTAAGGAAAAAAAAATAATTAATAGGGATGGGGGGTCCTAAGTTTTTTAGCCTATAAGATCACCCTGTGGAATAATTTGTAACTCCCTCAAGTCGGGGCGTTACTCATGGTATTTAGCGCACGGACTATCATCTTCTACTACCCGATTACTATCTTTAAGTTGTTACCTAAAGCGCTCTAGTTGATTCTAGTTTGTTTCCTATGCGTGCACTACCCGTCCCTTACCTATGGCCCCTGGAGGCATTAGGACCTCTATTTGGGATAGTTCTAGACTAAACCTCAGTTGCTCAAAATTGTAAAAGACTAGGCGACAAGCAAAACAATTAGGACTTTCAGCCAAAGTATATATGGGCTCATGTTGACCTCCACACATAAACAACAAATGCACGCAATTGATTTGGCAAGCTTTATTAATATTAAAGTTCCTATAGGCAGGATATCTAGGCGAGAATACAGATATACAGAGGCAGTTTTATTAAGGCGAGTGTCAGGACCTATCATTTGCCTACTATTTTTATTCAGTATAATATCTAGGCATTTCAAACAATAATGAATCACAATTACGAATCTAGAATTATTATTTGATTCTATAGGCATATTTTCTAAGTGATTGACAGTGGCGATTATATTCAGAACCAATAGAATCCTATAGGCATGGCTTCTATGAGTGAATTAATTTAAATCCTATAGGTATGATCTCTAGATTTGAAATTGATTTTAGTCCTATAGGCATGGTATCTATTACTGAATCGATTTAAATCCTATAGGCATGATCTCTAGGTTTGAAATTGATTTTAGTCTTATATGCATGATATCTATTAAGCAGTACATGGGCAGAAGTTGTACATATTTCCAGAAAACAATTGAATCAAACATTGGGGTCCTATAGGCATGATTGCTAACACATGTTTGTTGGACGTATTGATAGATCCTATGGGAAGGATTTCTAACGCAATTATAATTTTAACCCTATATGCAGGATCTCTAATACGCAAATATAGAACTCAGAATCAACATCACCAACGAAAGTCCTATAGGCAGGATTTCTAAACACAACATAGAACTTATACAGTATTGAGAAATGAACAGAATTAACAAGATAGATGAAACCCTATAGGCAGGATGTCTACCCAGATTAACAAAAGGAAATAAGAAACCCCCCGATTTTACTAAATACCCCAGAATCTGTTTATTACAAAGTTATTACAGACCAGATAATGAATGAATTACATAAATAGCAATATGATACACTATAGGGAGCCTTCATAAGGACCAAATGAACCTAGGAACCATGCCTTCAAACCAATCAACTTCGAGGCTCATTTCATAGGTATAGCATAGGCAAATACGAGTGATTCACCCGTAGCACATATAGAACCAGGTTTCCAATGAGTCAAATTCCCAAGGGCCTCAGGGACCCAGGGCAATGCTCACACCAGAGCCAAATACTCAGAGATGATTCAAAAGAGATTAGGAACCAGTTCCTAGTGTTTCAAAGTTCACAGGAGTCTCACATGGACCCTGAGCAATGCTCACACTGGGGTGGTTGAGGATAGAACCTAAGGGACTAAGAGTGGAAGTTTTTAAAAGAGTAACAACATATAAAAAAGGGAGAGACAAATTTAAAATAGTTTTGATTTCAGAAGAAGGATGCAAAACATGTTAGAAAAGGTTTACCAAGTCAGCACACTTCATTCCAGTAGCCACTACTTACACTTCAGAGAGATTGGCCAAGATTTACATTCGGTAGATAGTTCGGTTGCACGGTGTGCCTGTGTCCATCATATCGGATAGAAGTCCTCAGTTTACTTCGTATTTCTGGAGAGTCGTACGGAGTGAGTTGGGCACCCGTGTGGATCTCAGCACTACATTCCATCCACAAACCACGGGCAGTCAGAGCGGACAGTTCAGATATTAGAGGACACTCTCAAAGCATGTATGATTGACTTTGGAGGGCAGTGGGACCAGTTCTTGCCCTTGGCCGAGTTTGCTTACAACAACAGTTACTAGTCCAACATCGAGATGACTCCATTTGAGTCCTTATATGATCGGCGATGTCATTCTCCCATCTGGTGGTTTGATCCTGGCGAGGCAAAGTTATATGGTGCAAATTTGGTGAAGGATGCCTTGGAAAAGGTAAAGCTAATCTAGGAGCGACTTCGCACGGCACAGTCCAGACAGAAGAGTTACGCGGATCAGAAGGCGTGGGACGTGTCATTTATGGTCGGCGAGATGGTGCTCTTGAAAGTCTCGCCGATGAAGGGTATTATGAGGTTCGAGAAGAAGGGAAAGTCGAGCCCTAGGTCTATAGGCCCATTTGAGGTGTTGAGGTGTGTTGGGGAGGTTTCTTATGAGCTTGCTTTAACTCCCAGCTTATCAGGAGTTCACCTAGTTTTTCAAGTGTCTATGATCTGTAGGTATCACACCGATTTATCTCATGTGTTAGACTTCAATACTATTCAACTAGATGAGAGCTTGGGCTACGAGGAAGAGCCAATCGCTATTGTTGATAGACAAGATTTCCAGTTGAGGTCTAAGAGGATTTCCGCAGTGAAGGTTCAGTGGAGGGCCCAACCAGTTGAGGAGGTGACTTGGGAGTCCGAAGGGAACATGCGAAGCATATATCCACACTTGTTCAGCTCTCCAGGTTTGATTCTAGACATGTTCAAGGATGAACGCTTGTTTAAGAGGTGGAGAATGTAACGACCCAACCAGTCATTTTGCTTTCTAGAACCTTGTTCCCCGAAATAATACTTCTTGTACTTGATTTTAATGATTTATGACTTGCAGGGATGGTTGGTTCGGAGATTTGGAGGGTTTGGAGTGAAATTGGAACACTTGGTTCCTTCAGGTTGGCCAAAAGGGCCAAGTTTGGCTTCGGTCAATGTTTTGAGTAAACGACCTCGGAATTGGGATTTAACGGTTCCAATAGGTTCTTAAGATGATTTCGGACTTGGGCGTATGCTCGGAGCGGGTTTTGGATTACCCGGGAGCGTTTCGGCTCCTAATAGTAAGAGTTAGTTCTTAAAGATTTTAGAAGTTCTTTAAATTTGGGTTGGAACACGTTTTGGTGATATCGAGATCGAAACGGAAATCCAAGATCGGGAATAGTTTCGTAATGTCAATTAAGACTTGCACGCAAATTTTGGTGTCATTCCGAGTAGTTTAAGTACATTTCTGCGCATTGGTAGTGAAATGAAGAACTTTAAACTCTTAAGTTTTGATTCATTAGTTTTCGGTTACGATTCTTAGTTTTAATGTTGTTTCGGGCGTTTCGAGAGTTCGAGCGAGTCCGTCTTATGATTTCAAACTTGTTTGTATGTTTGGACGGGGCCTCGGAGGCCCCGGATACCATTCAAACGTTGTGCAAGTTGAGTTTGAAGCTCGAAAGAGCTGCTGGTGCACCAGTTCTGGTGTGACCGCACCTGCAGTTGAGCTCGCAGGTGAGAGCCACGAGTTGCAAGAGCGAAGGTGGGAAGTCATCCAGGCACCACAAATGCGAAAGTCTTAGCACACTTGCTTGATCGCAGGTGCGAGATCTTGCGCAGGTGTGAGATCTTGCGCAAGTGCGGTCCCTTAAGCCCGCAGATGCGGGGCTTGGCCAATAAGGGAGGATACACACCTGCGATGGATTTTCTGCAGGTGCGTGACCACAGGTGCGGCCATCTCCCTGCAAGTGAGAAAATGTTAAAGGCAGTGAGTGTCGCACCCCCCTTTTTCTCGCGAAATCGGGTTTCGACATTTTTAGGACAACTCCCTTCCTTTTGGGATGGGAGTATGGGATTTGAAGAGTCGCCACCTAACAGATTAAGGTGCGTTAGGGCACCTAGAGCAGTTAACTCATGAAACTAGTTTGCATCACCAGAGATCGGGTAAGGGCTCGAAATTACCTTGAGGGGAAGGTGTTAGGCACCCCTCGAGGTCCACAACGGTGCGTCGCGGCCGAGCTTAATTAAACAAATTAGTCTTAAAGGAAAATAAAGAAATTTAGACAACTATTATTTCAAAGCATGAATTAAAAGGGGTCCTAATCTTTTTAGCCTATAGGATCATTTCCATGCAATACTTGGTAACTTTCCCCAAGTTGGGGTGCTACACATAGTATTAGCGCACGGGTCATCATTTCCTTTACTACCCAATTACTATCTTTCAGTTGTTACTTAAGTGTTCTAGTAGCTTCTAACTCGTGCCTTATGCGTGCACTACCCGTCCCTTACCTATGGTCCTGGAGGTGTTTAGGACCTCTATTTAAGGTAGTTCTAGACTGACCTGTGTTGCTTAAAATGAGAAAACGACAAACAAAATTCATATATGACTATCATGTAGGGAGAAAATAAGGGCTCATGTTAACCTCCACAAGTAACAACAAATGCACGCAGTTCAATTAGCAAATTTCATTAATTTAGGATCCTATAGGCAGGATATCTAGATGGGCATAAACAGAATGTAAGGAACCAGTTTATTAAAACGAGCATTGGGACCTACTGGCTTGCCTACTGATTTGATTAAATTTGAAATCTGGGCAAATTTCAAGCAGCAAGGGATCACAGTTTTTAGACCTAGAATTCTTAATAACCCTACAAGCTTGCCTAAGTGATAACCGGAGCAGAATCCTACGGGCATGGCATCTACAATTGTTAATTATACACCTATAACATGGTTTCTGAGCGAGTTACTAATTTTAACTCATGAAAACAGATTTTATCTCTTTAGATCCTATAGGCATGCTTTCTAATTTGCAGAATTAATTAACTCCTATAGGCATGATTTCTAAGTGTTGAAACTGATTTGTTTATTTCCTATAGACATGGTATCTAAATTGAAGAAAACTGATTTTTATATCTCCTATAGGCATGATATCTAAGTTGAAACTGATTTTTAATCCCTATAGGCATGAATTCTATTAATCACATGTGGGCAGAATTTTAGACAAGTCACTAGGAAAGTTTATTAAGTTATACAAATATGATCCTATATACATGATCACTAATGCACGTTGAGATTGGAAATATGTGTAGATCCGATGAACATGGATTCTAATGAAGAATTAACAAAAGACCAATAGGCAGTGTCTCTAATATGCCGAAAATATGAAGATTCAGAGTCACAAACAGCCAGAAAAATATCCAATAGGCAGGATCTCTAAATGAACAGTAAAATGCACATAAGGGACCAACACAATAGACCTATAGGCAGGATTTCTACCCGAGTTTTTTAACAAAGATATATAAAAAAACAGCTTTTACTAATAACCCCAGATCTATTTATTACATATATTATTGCATTATTACAACCCAATAATGAATAAAATACACAACAAAATTAATTATACTATAGGGAGCCTTCATAGGCCCAATATTAACCTGGAAACCAGGCCTTCAAGCAAAGCAAGTTTGAAGTATACAGGTGGTCCATCCATGATACACAAAATTTGGCTTCTGGTGTGTCAAAGTTCCCAAGGGCCTCAAGGACCCCCGGCAATGCTCACACCAGAACCTTACTTAGAGAAATAGTTTGTAAAAGATTGGAAGACCAGCCCCAATGTGTTAGAGTTCGGAGGAGTCTTAAGGACCCTAGGCAGTGCTCACACTGGGGGTGGTAGGAACCTAGATAACTAAGAGTAGAAGTTTGAAAACAGTATATAAAGGGTAGGGGAACATTTTTAGAAAAACAGTTTGATTTTTAGGAGCAAACAGATTCAATTTACAGGACTGCAAACAGAACTTCACCTAGAACAAACAGAGTCCATATTTAGCATATGGTTCAAACAAACTGGTATTGGTAAGACATAGATAATGTACTAGTATTTAAAGCAATCACAAAAGAGAAAGGATACTTGAAATAATAGACAGAATTTGCACCATATTACATGTTTGCAGAACAGGGAACATACAACTGACTAATCAGGGTTTCACATTATTGAAGATGACTTAGTTTAGGAATTATCACTAAGTGGGATTATATAGGCATGTATAAGTAGAAACATGCTGAAGTTTGAAATAATTAACCAAACAAACACATAGAACATGACAGGGTAGCATGAACTAAAGCATACTAGTTTAGAAAGAAGTAAGCAGGAATCATAGATCAGACAGAAGCATGCTAAGGTTGAAGTAAAATAACCACATAAGCACATAGAACAAAATAGGATAAAAGGAGTTAACACATACCAGTTAGGAAGAAAGTAAATAGGAATGTAATGGCAGTTTAGATCCAGGGAGTTTAGCCTTGGCTTCCAGCCGGCTAAACAGTGCAGCAAATCAGAGTGATAGAAAGAACTCAAGTTTATGAGAGAACAGACAACTTTGAGAATTTTGAATTGTAAGAATTGTTCAGTAAAGAAGTTGTGCGTGTGCGTGTGAGTGTAAGAGTCTCAGTGTAAGTCTCTTCGTATGTAGTAGGTGTGCCTGAGTGTAAGTGTGTAAGCATGTTTGAAATCAGAACAATGAAAGGCTTCTTATAGCATATAGTAGAGTAAAACCAAATAAGGTAGGAAAATCAATGACACACAAATAAGGTATGAAGAATCAACTAACCAATCAATTAGGGTTAACACAAACCATTTAATGGGACAGAATCACGTAAGTATTACTTAAATTAAGGAGAATCTTTCACGGAATAAATCAACAGACAAGATTAGGGCTAAATAAGGTAAGTAGTAAGTCCAAAAATCAATTATAAATCAACCCCAATAATCAAAGCACAAAAATCAGGCCAATAATATAATCAAGGAAAGTAGCACCAATTACTAATCACACATAAGGAAAGAATAGGTAAAAGTCTGATAAGGAAATATCGCTATTAACACAATTTCAAACCCTAATGTAGGCAATAAAATCAATTAACATGTTAATTTACAGAGCTGAGGTAAACGGACAAGAACAATGAAATAAATAGTCGAATTAATTGAAACCCTAAGTCATAAAGGCATGGAGATGAAACTCAAGCAAAAGAAATCAGTCGAAAAGTAAAGAAGAAAACCAGAGTTAAACATTTAAATGTTTTAAACATTTTTTTGCAGGAATCCCTTTAAAATCGAAACCCTAGCTTTTAGGGTAAAATAAAAATCGGTTAACAATAAGAGCAAAACAAAAAACCTTTGAGGAAAAATGCCAAACAAACACAAAAATACTTCAGATGTATAGAGATTTGAATAGATTCAAACGGAAAATAGCTAAGTTTATGAAGATAAACAGAAGTGAATCAAATCTGGTTTGACCAGAGATTTGAAACAATAGAAACACGAAAGTGGTAGTACTCACAGACATGGGGGTGAATATAGACGGATTAGTCGAGAAAAGAGAGATTTTGAACCAAGTCTGGTTCTAATCTCTTGAGAATCCATCAAGTAGCATGAGAATCACAACACCAGTAGAGAGATGAGGTCGGATAAGGCCTGAAATCGCAAGAGAACCCCATGAATCGAAGGAATATAAGTGACGGAGGGCTAGGGTTAGAAGGGGGTGAGACAGAAGAGAGGGAAGAAAAGGATTCGGAGGCGGCGGGTTAGGGGGGAAATGAGGGTGGGGTTTAGGATTAGTGTAATTAAAAAAGGAAGGTTGATCCTGGATCGTTGATATTCTAAGATCAACGGCCAGAATTAAATTTGGGTTGGGGCGGATTATTGATATGGGTTATTGGGTTAGTTTAATTGGGCTGGAGTCTGCAAAATTAATTAAAAGGGGGCTATCTTTTAAATACTCATTTAATATAATAAAATAAAATTATAAAAATAGTTAATAAATGATAAAAAAAAAAAGCTATTTGTGTATGAAAATGATTTAAAATAATTATTTGGATATTGAAAAAATATAAAAAGTCATTTTCATTTAAAAATAAAGTAATTATGCACACATGGGCTATTATTGCAAAGTCATTGCAATTATAACCTAAAGACGTAAATATAATTATGCATAGAATAATTAAAGCTTAATATAAATATAAAATTATAAAAATTAATCAATAAAATTATTATAAATCATTTGTGATGTAAGTAGTAATTATTTAGATAATAAAATGATGGAATAAATTAATTTAAAATCCTTTAAAATTACAGAAAATTATGAAAAAATACTAATTGATGCTCATACATTATTTTGAAAATATATATGTATTTTGAAAATTATATATGGAAAAATTGGGTATCAACAAACTACACACGGCCTGATTCCTGTAAAACTAGGGATATGTAGGCAGCTCAGAAACCAGAGTGCGGCCTATATCTTTCAAATGACCTTATTCGGTCAAAATTGGTCATCATGTCTTTACCCGACAACTCTTTCATCCTTCCTGGGTAAAGAGGGGCAGTTGTTGATACCTAATTTTTCCCTCATATATTTTTAAATATACATATATACCTTCAAAATAGTGCATGAACATCATCAAGAATTTTTAATAATTTTTAAAGGTTTTTAATCAATTTATTCCTGTATTTTATTATATAAATGATTATTAATTTCATTTCAAATAATTTTTATGATGATTTACCATTTAATTTTCATCATTGATATCCATATTAAGTTTTAAATATTTTTTATGTATTTATCATAATTATATTTGCATCCTTAGGCAAATTTGCTTATTTTGTAATAATAGCCCATATATATGCATAATTACGCTATTTCTATAGAAAATGACTTTTTATATTGTTATAATGTTAAATAATTATTTTAAATCATTTTTATGCATAAGTGATATTTTTGTTATTTATTAATTATTTTATATAAATTATTTATTTGTTAAATTGGGTATTTAAAATATAGCCCATAAAATCCTAATT
The DNA here is from genome assembly GCA_005239505.1 of Nicotiana paniculata. Lineage (NCBI taxonomy): Eukaryota > Viridiplantae > Streptophyta > Magnoliopsida > Solanales > Solanaceae > Nicotiana > Nicotiana paniculata. The sequence continues at coordinate 21,809 of MDKI01051824.1, read as the reverse complement.
TCGGACATATACACTACCCAATTACCCCAGCCAAATTTCCTATATATTAGCCCAATACACTAGACCAAGATTAATTAACCCAGAATCATTAACCCGATCCCATACCCGTTTATTACAACCCGCCCAGCCTAATTTTAAATCTAGTCGTTGATCGCTCGAGATCAACGGCCCATAACTTTTTCCCCCTTTTAACTTACCCAAACTCCTAACCCTAATTCATTTCACCCAACCCGTCGTCACTATACACTGTCTCATCTTCCTCCCTCTCTCCTCTCAAAACCCTAACGCCGTCACTCAAAACCTCCCTGATTCTAGACCCAAAAATGGAATCAATCCATGATTCCTTACCTTATTTGGTCCCCCCTCCTTACTGGCTACCCGTTTTGGTGTTACCTAATAGCTTGCCTAAAATGGCAAGCAGATCCTGTAAAGATCGAACCAAAGCTGGTTCAAATCTTTAACCTACTATTGTTTCTGTCTGTGTTCATCATCTTTTCTTTGTAAGTACGAATATTTCCGTATCTCTTGAGGATTCTTACTTAACCCTAAAGTTAGGGTTTTCAGATCTTTTTTATTCGAACCAAAATTGGGTCAACCCTTATTTTTAAGTGTTATTCCGCATGAATCTGCCTATTTTCGTTAAATCTTTTTACTTGCCTAAATTAGGGTTTTAAATCTTCTTTAATCGAACCAGATCTGGTTCAATTCTATGTTTTTTTTAATAACCCCTTGTCTATGTTCATTTTATTAAAACATATGATTCTTTGCCTTTATTTTTCTATTGATTTTTTGGTTTATTTAAAATTAGGGTGTCAAATCTTAATTGAATCGAATCTGGTTCGATTTTGGTTCTCTTTGAACAATCTCATGTCTATGTTCATTGTAAGTGATTCATTGCGTAATTTTCTGACCGATTTTGTGAAGGTTTACCTAAAAATTAGGGTTTGAGACTTTTACTGATCTTCTGATACTCTTTCCTTTCTCGTATGGGATTGATATTTTCCTTATTTTGAGTGTTACTCTCCTGATTACATGTAATTATGCCTTGTTAATTGACCGAACTCTGTATTATTTGTCCTTAAACTAGAATTCAATTGGTTATGTGATTGATTTATTTCCTTGCTTATGTATGTTTAATTACTTCCCTTATTTGTTCATCTAATTGAGCACTATTTAAACCCTTTCCCCTTTTCCCTTTGGACAGACTTGAACTCTCAATACTCTCACTAGAACTTAGCTTTTTACTCTGATTTTGTGCTCGTTTGTTTCTGGTCTTGGCCGATTGAAAGCAAGGCCAAGTGCTTCTGGACTTAACTACTGTGATGTATTTACTTGCTTTCCTGCCTAACTGATAAGACATTCTCCCTTGGCACTCTATTCTCCATGTTTCATAATATGTGTTGCTCTAACAACATGTTAAATTTTGAGTATGATTCTGCCCCTTTATATGATTCTATGATTTCATCTAGTCCCATAAGTGACACTGTTAATTGGTTATACTTTGAATAATATGAATCCTCCTAAAAGCTAGCTTAATGTTTAACTTATCTCATGCACACAATTTGCTAATCTTGAACTTGTTCTGAACTTTGCATTCTTAGGATACTACCAACATGAAATTAGTTAATTAATCCTAACTTGGCAGATTTGTATTTGTGCCCTGCAAACTTGTTTTCTAACATGTTTTGCATCCTTCTGGATTCATGTGATAATTTTACTGATTGCCTTAACACTTTTCCTAAATGCTTCTGTGATTAAACAAGGTTGTCCTAAATACTAGCATGAACATTTAGCTTAACCAGACTTCAACTTATTTGAACTGTGTGTTTGAGCATGAACCTTGCTTGTTTTCTTGGTGCAATTCTGCCTACAAGTTCTGTGTCTTAAATTTTGTTTTTTTTTCTTCTGAAATCAAAACTGTTTTAAATCTGTCTCTCCCTATTTTATATGTTGTTACTCTTTTAAAAACTTCCACTCTTAGTCCCTTAGGTTCTATCCTCAACCATCCCAGTGTGAGCACTGCTCAGGGTCAACTCTTGTGAACTCTGACATACTGGAAACCGGTTCCTAATTTCTTTTGAATCATCTCTGAATATATTGGTTCTAGTGTGAGCATTTCCCTAGGTCCCTAAGGCCCTTGGGAACTTTGACACATTAAAAACCTAGTTCTACATGTGCTACAGGTGAATCACTCGTATTTGGCTATGTTATACCTATGAAATGAGCCTCGAAGTTGATTGGTTTGAAGGCCTCGTTCCCAGGTTCATTTGGACCTAATGAAGGCTCCCTATAGTGTATCATATTGCTATTATGTAATTTATTCATTATCTGGTCTGTAATAACTTTGTAATAAGCATATTCTGGGGTATTTAGTAAAATCAGGGGGGTTCTTATTTCCTTTTGTTAATCTGCGTAGAAATCCTGCCTATAGGGTTTCATCTATGTTGTTAATTCTGTTCATTTGTCAAAACTGTATAAATTCTATGTTGTGTTTAGAAATCCTACCTATAGGACTTTCGTTGGTGATGTTGATTCTAAGTTCCATATTTGCGTATTAGAGATCCTGCCTATAGGGTTAATGTTATAATTGCGTTAGAAATCTTGCCCATAGGATCTATCAATACATCCAACAAACATGTGTTAGCAATCATGCCTATAGGACCCCAATGTGTGATTCAATTATTTTCTGGCAATATGTAAAATTAATGCCTATAGGACTAAAATCAATTTCAAATCTAGAGATCATGCCTATAGGATTTAAATCAATTTAGTAATAGATACCATGCCTATAAGACTAAAATCAATTTCAAATCTAGAGATCATGCCTATAGGATTTAAATCAATTCGCTCATATAAGCCATGCCTATAGGATTCTATTGGTTCTGAATATAATCACAACTGTCAATCACTTAGACAATATGCCTATAGGATCAAATAACAATTCTGGATTCGTCATTGTGATTCATTATTGTCTGAAATGCCTAGATATTATACTGAATAAAAACAGTAGGCAAATGATAGGTCCTGACACTCGCCTTAATAAAACTGCCTCTGTATATCTGTCTTCTCACCTAGATATCCTGCCTATAGGAACTTTAAGATTAATAAATCTTGCCAAATCAATTGCATGAATTTGTTGTTTATATGTGGAGGTCAACATGAGCCAATATCTGCTTTGGCTGAAAAGTCCTAATTGTTTTGCTTGTCGCCTAGTCTTTTACAATTTTGAGCAACTGAGGTTTAGTCTAGAACTATCCCAAATAGAGGTCCTAATGCTTCTAGGTCCATAGGTAAGGGACGGGTAGTGCACGCATAGTAAACGAACTAGAATCAACTAGAGCGCTTTAGGTAACAACTTAAAGATAGTAATCGGGTAGTCGGAGATGATAGTCTGTGCGCTAAATACCATGAGTAACGCCCCGACTTGAGGGAGTTACAAAGTATTGCACGGGGTGATCCTATAGGCTAAAAAACTTAGGACCCCCATCCCTATTAATTAGTTTTTTTTTCCTTAGACTAATTCGCTTAATTTAAGTTCGGTCGGGACCCACTGTTGTGGACCTCGAGGGGTGCCTAACACCTTCCCCTCAAGGTAATTTGAGCCCTTACCCCGATCTCTGGTGATGTAAACTGGTATAACATGAGTTATCTGCTTTAGGTGCCCTAACGCACCTTAATCTGTTAGGTGGCGACTCTAAACCAATTCCTTTTCCTTACCCTCTCAAAAGGAGTTGTCCCAAAAATGCCGAAACTCGATTTCGCGAGAAAAAGGGGGCACGACACCATGTTGTCACGACCCAATTTTGTATCAGGTCGTGATGGCGCCCAATACCATTGCCAGGCAAGCCAACACAGATTAAACTAAGAACATTTTTGAATAGAGCAAACCACTAAGTGAATAATATTCTACGTTATCTGAAAGTATTTTTAATATTTACTAACGTACCATGATTTAGATGGAACAATAAATGCAACTGCAATCTTTTGAATTCAACCCCAAACCCAATAAGTCTACTAATGTGTGTGCCAAGACCTGGTGTCATAAGTAAATGAACAATCTAGTAGAATATACAAAAGCATATACTAGCCTACTGTCTGGATGGAAGTAGACAGAAAAATAAAGTATAAAGAAGACTCCAACTGCTGCAGAACGGCTCAAAAGGGCAGCTCACCGGTAGTCTCGAACTGGGGAAGTAGAACTATGCGTCGGGCTGGTGACCAAATGCACTCGCCTCAAATCCTGTACAATCAAGTACAGAAGCGTAGCATGAGTACATAAAAATATGTACCCAGTAAGTATCTAGTCTAACCTCGAAGAAGTAGTGACGAGGGGTCGACTTCGACACAAGCTAGGACCAACAATATAATAATGTAAGAATTCTCAATAAGCTCAGTATTTAGAAATAACAATAAATAAGAATACGAAACAACTGAACGACTCTTTCATCAAATTTAAGAATCCAAACACTTCCATTATTTAAACAAATGTCCTTTAAACGGTAAGTTTATACCTATTAATAAAAAGGGCTTCCAGTTCTATTATCAGACATAAATTCCACTGAGGACGTTCGGCCTGATCCAACACAAAAATGTAAACTCCGCACTGCTGAGGGTCGAACGGCACGAACCATAGATGCATCTATTAACCTACTGAGGCGAACGGCCCGCTCCCATGAGAGTAGTAGAAATAATCACCCCGCTCGCGGAATATATTTGCAAAGCGGTTACATATAAACATAACATGGTTTTCCTCAATCTCATTCAAAATAATAATTTACTTGAAACCTTTGAAATTCTTAAAATCTTGAAATAAATTCTTATCCAATACAAACAGTGCATACAATCAATTAACGGTGTCCACAAAGATGATGTAAGCCTAAAACTACTCGGAAATAACATGAATAGTAGTTACGTACGGACTCTCGTCACTTCGTGTGTACATAGACCCCCACAAGTAATCACATATTATGTAAGTTCACCTATGGAAATTTCCCTCTTACAAGGTTAAAAAAGAGACGTACCTCGCTTCAAAGCCTACTTTCCGATCCAAGCTTATGCCCCAAACCCTCAATTCGGTGTCGAACAATCCAAAATTATCCAAATAGTGTGAAGACTAATCAATATAGGCTTAAAATTTCATATTCCAACTATTAAAGAAATTCCCAAACTCAATTTGCAAGATTCTTAAAAATTCATCCCCGGGCCCACATGCCCGGATTTCGGAAATTTTTGAAGAAAGTTGTTACCCAGAACCTAAGGAACATCAATATATAATTTTCACTAAGTTCCATAACTATTTTTGTGGTAAAACTCCATTTTTATCAAAACCTTAGGTTTTTCCTCTAAACCCATTATTCTCACTAATTTGCATGTTAAAATCTACCCATAAACTATGTATTAAACTCACATTAGGTAGAATTTTCTTATCTCACAAGGCTAGGTCGAAATACCCTTCTCAAGTGCTCTCAAATCATCCAATGTTGAAATAAATGACCCCATAAATGCCTAAGTCCCGATTTTAAAAGACCTCATTGCCTTTAGCATTTCCGCACCTGCGGTCACGCACCTGCGGTCACGCACCTGCAGAAAATCCATCGCAGGTGCGCATCCTCCCCCATTGGCCAAGCCCCGCATCTGTGGGCTCAAGGGATCGCACCTGCGCAAGATCTCGCATCTGCGACTACTGGCCTCACACCTGTGATCGCGCAAGTGCGCTAAGGCTTCCGCACATGCGGTTCCTAGCTGGCTTCCCACTTTCGCTCATGCAACTCGTGGCTCGCACCTATGAGCTCGCACCTGCGGCTGACCAACCGCAGGTGCGGTCACACCAGAACTGGTGCATCAGCAGCTCTTTCGAGCTTCAAACTCAACTCGCACAATGTTTGAATGGTATTCAGGGCCCCCGAGGCCCCGTCCAAACATACCAACAAGTTTGAAATCATAAGACGGACTCGCTCAAACTCTCTAAATGCCCGAAACAACATTAAAACTAAGAATCGCAACCCAAAACCAATGAATCAAAACTTAACAGTCTCAAGTTCTTCATTTCACTACCAATGCGCCGAAATGTACTTAAACTATTCGGAATGACACCAAATTTTTCGTGCAAGTCTTAAATGACATTACGAAACTATTCCCGATCTCGAATTTCTGTTTGGACCTCGATATCAACCAAATGCATTCCAACCTAAATTTAAAGAACTTCTAAAACCTTTATGAACTAACTCTCACTATTAGGAGCCGAAAAGCTCCCGGGTCATCCGAAACCCGCTCCGAGCATACGCCCAAGTTCGAAATCATCATACAAACCTATTGGAACTGTTAAATCCCGATTCTAAGGTCCTTTTACTCAAAATGTTGACCGAAGTCAAAATTGGCCCTTTTGGCCAACCCTTAAGGAACCAAGTGTTCCGGTTTCACTCCAAACTCTCCAAATCTCTGAACCAGCCATCCCGCAAGTCATAAATCAGTAAAAGCAAGTACGAGAAGTCTTATTTAGGGGAACAGGGTTCTAGAAAGTAAAATGACCGGTGCCATTACACCGGTACAGGTGTAATATAATATTTATGACTTGTCTTTGAAGTTTGGTGAGAAACGAGTCAGTTTTACGTGATTCGGACGCTCAGTTGTGAAAATAGAAATTCTAAAGTTTTCTTGAAAATTTCATTCGATTTGGTGTTAAATTCGTAATTTTAGGTGTTATTTTGGCAATTTGATCGCACGAGCAAGTTCGTTTGACGCTTTAGGACTTGTGTGCATGTTTTGTTTGGAGACCCGAGGGCTAGGGTTAGTTTCGGATAGGCTACGGGAAGTTTTACACTTAGAAAACTGGTTTTTGGTGCTTCACCTGTCATCTGGTGTCTTCTTCTTCGCGTTTGCGAAGGCACTCTCACGAATGCAGCGAGTAAACTAGAGCTGGGCAGAAATTCTTCTTCACTAACGCGAAGGCTAGGTCATGAATGTGGAGCATCGAGGGTTATTACCCTTCGCGAATGCGTCCAGCCTCTCGCGAACGCGTAGGAATGGGACATGGGGGAGGGGAAGTACCCTATACTCTTCGTGAACGCGACACATGGCTCGCGAACGCGTAGGCTGGTGGGCATAAGCCTTTGCGAACATGAATAGTATCTCACGAACGCGTAAGCCACTCGGGCTGTTGCTCATCATGACCGCGGCAGGCCCTCCGCGAACGCGAAAAAGTCCTGACGCCTGTGACTTAAAACAGACTAGAAAAAACATGAATTGGACATTTCTTTCAAATTTTCAAAACTAAGAGACCTAGAGGCGATTCTTCCACAAGATTTTCTTTCCCAAACTTTTGGTAAGTGATTCTAACCTACTTTCTTTCAATTACCCAAGACATTCCATGAATTTTCAACCTAAAATCTAGGATTCCCATGGTAGAAATTAGGGGTTTGGGTAGAATTAGGGATTTTTGGAAAATTGGAATTTAGACTTCAATTTGGGGTTGGATTTCGAAACTAATTGCATATTCGGGCTCGGGGGTGAATGAGTTTTAGTCCGAACCTAGGGTTTTGACCAAGCGAGCCTGAGGTTGAGTTTTGACTTTTTGGGGGAAAGTTTGGGAAACCTAAATTTATGCATTGTAATTGATTTCTTTAGCAATATTTGATGTTATTAAGTTAATTATGGCTAGATACGAGTGATTTGGAGGTGGAATCTAGAGGAAAAGCGGTAATTGAGCAGTGAATGGCATGTGGATCGAGGTAAGTGTTGTGTCTAACTTTGACTTGAGGGATTAGGAATCCTTGCCTTAATTGTTATATGAAAATCATGTGAGCGACGTATATGTGAGGTGACGAGTACTTATGCGCCGCCAATCTATTTGCGTTGTTTGTTTCCTTCCCGTTCTTATTGTATTGTTTCTTTCCTCGCTTCAATTGTTACATGCCTCATTGTAATTCCATGCCTAATTGCTACTTGTTAGATATTGTTTCTCCTTGTTGAAGATAATTGTTACCCGTAGTTTCCTTATCCCCTATTACTTGCTTAAGCTATTCTTATTTGTGTGTTAGTGACATTTTGGATTAGTCTCGCTGAGTAGTATTACCTGTGTAGAGTTTTATTGAGTATAAGATTTCCAGTTGCCTTGTTCTGAAGTTTACGTATTGAGAAGGGTCTTGTGTTAATTTGTGGAACTTCTATATTTCCTGTGTAATTGATATAAATATGGTGGGATCGGGTTGCACGCTGCAACGGGTGGACTAATGGTGATATATTGAGGAGGAATAATGGTGAGTTGATATTATACGGTGGGATCGAGTTGCACGCCGCAACAAGTGTAATAAGGGTGGAATATGATGAAATAAGGGTGAACCGTGATTGTGATTATTATGATATGGTGGGATCGGGTTGCATGCCGCATTTTCTATATTATGTTGTTTATGATATTAAGAAGAAATAAGGGAGGATTGTGATATGTACGGTGGGATCGGGTTGCGCGAGGAAACAATTTATATGTTTATGTTCTTTGTTTGAATGTGTTAGTTGTACGGTAATGTTGAATTGCATTTAAGGATTGGTAATAATTGGGCACTGATGAAGTACTTTGGGTCCTTTATTTATTCCCTGCAAGTTACTATTTTTACTTTATTCTGCTTTCCTTTCTGTCTTATTATCCACTGTATGCAACTTATATTGTGAGTGTCACTATAGCCTCGTCACTCCTTCGTCGAGGTTAGGCTCGACACTTACCAGTATATGAGATCGGTTGTACTCATACTGCACTCTGCACTTCCTCTGCAGATTTTGGAGCAGGTAGTGGCTGATCGAGAGGTTGGCTGCAGATTATACATCTAGGAGACCTAAGGTAGTCCTGCTGGCGTTCTCAAGCCCTAGCATAACCTTCTATACTCCTATACTTACTGTTTTTACTTTACTTCCCAAACTATTGTATTTTCTTTCGAACAAATATTTGTAGAAAATCTTAGTGCGTTCGTGAATTGTGACACCGGACTCTGGGTAGAGATATCTTGTAATTAAGTTGTTATCTATATGGCTTCACGTTATTTCGCTTTAGTTTTGCTTGTTATTGATAATCACTAAAAATGTAAAGGAATTGGCTAAATAACCTCTAACGTTGGCTTGCCTGGCAAGAGTTATGTTAGGCGCCATCACGGTCTCGACGGTGGGAATTTCGGGTCGTGACACATAAAAAGTGTATGTAATACAATATTATTTTGCGACGGAATTTAACAAGGTCTAAAAGAGAACTTTTACTGAATCTAAACTTCATTGCATATTTATACTCAGACTAAACGCATAAAATCTCTATCTCTAAGAACAATATATGGTACATCAACATACAAATTACAATTTTTATACAAATTTTATACAATATGTCTTTTGTATATTTTGAATCTGATTTATACATAGTAAAAATAAATTTCATACAACTAATTATGTATTATACAATTTATCTACAACTTTCATACATTATTTCTACCCAGTTATATATAACTACAATATCATACACTCAAATACAATTTTTATACAAATTATATACAATATGTCTTTTATATATTTTGTATCTGATTATACGTAGTAAAAATAAATTTCATACATCTACTTATATATTATACAACTTATCTACAACTTTCATACATTATTTTTATCCAGTTATATACAATTACAATATTATACAACTTAAATATAATATTTATACAATATTGTTCAACTTTCATACAATATTTAGATAAAAAAATATATATGAACAGCAAAATACAACTTTTCTACAATTTCAGTACAATTTCGTAAGTATAATGTATGTTATGTCGTCTTCTTCTTCGAGTTTCAATCTGAAATTAAACCAAAATCAAGTCTAATTTTTATCAAAACACCCTCAAAATTGAGATATAAACTCCAAACAATAGTCCCAATTGTTTGCAATAACACCCAATCCAAACAAATAATGGTTTTTGAAAACACAAATTCGAATTCAAAGCTTCAAAGTTTTTTAATGACTGTCAATGGTGGAGAGTCAAACACCTTCAAAATTTATTGATTGACAATTTCGATTTGAACATCAATTGTGCAACATTACTGGAATTTGGACGCCAATTGTGTAACACCTTAAGTATCTCTTTTTCTTTGTTCTTAGGAATTGAGAGATAGAGAGACATGTACAGAGATAGAGAGAGTGCATGAGAGAGGGACGAAGAGAGAATAACGATTGAAAATAATTGATTCTTAATATAAAATATATTTAATTTTTAAAGTGTATATAATTGGTAAATTTGTATAACATATGTCATTAAATTAAAATTTGAGCAGGGAAATTAATAAAGTTTGTAATAGTGTATATGAATATAAAAATTACTTATATATAATGTTACCGTGGTACTCTAGTAGTGCTTTTTGGGCCCTTAAATATTTAGGGGTTTAAGGCAAGGGTCCCGAGGAAAGAAGTCGAATTTGGGAAGGTGTGGATCCTCGATCCGAGTTTTGAATGGAGTTTCGATTTGGTGAGATGCCGCCGGCTCCAGGTACAAGCTCAGGACCGGAGATGATGCCTCCTGGTACAAGCGGTAGCAGAGGAGGACCGGCTCCGCCGCTGCCACCGCCATCATATACTGTTTTGCCGCCCTTGATGCAGCCGCCTCCAGGTACAAGCTCAGGACCGGCGATGATGCCTCCTGGTACAAGCGGTATTAGCGGAGGACCGGCTCCGCCTTCTTATACTGTTTTGCCGACGGAGGCTCAGCTTGAAGAGAAAGCTAGGAAATGGATGCAGCTTAACTCTAAGCGGTATAGTGATAAGCGTAAATTTGGATTTGTGGAGACGCAAAAGGAAGATATGCCTCCGGAGCATGTTCGCAAGATTATTAGGTAATTTTTTTTTGCCTTTTTGCTAGTTAAATTTGTGCATTTTATCAGAAAATACAGGCAATCTATTTCTGAGGTGTTGTGCTTTAGTTTATTAGGTAATTCTTTGCGTTGTCAGTAAATGCATTAGTAGGTGTGAGTTAAATCAGAAAATGATATATATTTAAGAGGTGTTTAAATTAACAATGTGGTTTCTGGAGTTCTAGTATTTGGGGCATCATAACTTTTTTTTGTTGTTTTAAATTGTGTGTAATTTAAACACTTGTACAATGAGAGCAACCAACTTCTGGAACACCGGGAAAGTAGAACCTGAAATCATTCAAGTATGAGGGCTGTTAAAAATTAAAAAAGATAGAATGAAGGAAAAAACAACTTGTTACCTGAGTGAATTCTGATAGGATAGTGGTCCTAGTGCCTTAATCCATACCTATATTAAGTTCAGATGTCAGTATAGAAGAACTGGGGTTTTCTACATTGTCTCAACATCACCTTTGCTTTTATAAATCATGACTTTGGTGATGATGTTTGCTCAACTTTATAAACAACAACAACAACATCAACAACATACCTAGTAAAATCCCACTAGTGGGGTCTGGGGAGGGTAGAGTGTACGCAAACCTTACCCCTACCCCGGAAGGGTAGAGAGGGTGTTTCCGGCAGACCCTCGGCTCAACAGAAGAGACAGTAATATCAGAAAAGAAATGAAAGAAAAGATTCGTAACAACAGAAGAAACCAACAACAACAACAACAACAATAACCCAGTATAATCCCACAAGTGTGGTCTGGGGAGGGTAGAGTGTCCGCAGACCTTACCAATACCACAGGTAGAGAGGTTATTTCCGAAAGACACTCGACAGAGAAGATGAAATAAGACAATAGATCAGTAACAACAACATACGCTAGAAAGATAGTATCAGCGAACTAAGAATCAGAAAAATAAATGGAAAAAGCAATATCAATAATCAGTACAGTGGCAAGGTACTAGGAAACATGAGTGGAAAAATAGTATGAACATAACATGTACCTCTAGATTACTAAAACAAGACACTAACCAACTAGACTTACACCTAGAACGGAGCAGAAAAATGCTCAATTACCTACTAACCTTCAACCCTAATACTCGCTCTCCACACCTTCGTATCAAGGATCATGTCCTACCTGATCACCTCTCCTTAATACTTCTTAGGCCGCCCTCTACCTTTTCTCATACCTGTCAAGGCCAACTGCTCGCACCTCCTAACCGGGTCATCTAGGCTTCTCTTCTGCACATGCCCGAACCATTTAACCACCGCTTCCCGCATTTTGTTTTCTATGAGAGCCACGCCCACCTTTGTTCGAATATCTTCATTCCTAATCTTATCCAGCCTAGTGTGCCCGTACATCCATCTCAACATACTCATTTCTGCTACTTTCATCTTCTGGTATCTTGACTGGACAACACTCTGCCCCATGTAACAATGCAGGTCTAACAACCGTTCTATAGAACTTGCCTTTAAGTTCCGGGGCACCTTCTTGTCACACAAAATGCTAGATGCTGACCTCCATTTCATCCATCCTGCCCTTATACAGTGTGTGACATCCTCGTTGATCTCCCCGTTCCCTTGGATAATCGGCCCAAGGTACTTAAAACTTCCTTTCTTGGGGATGACTTGTGAATCAAGCCTCATGTCCCTGGCTGCTCCTCCTGTCGCGACGCTGAACTTGCACTCCAAGTGCTCTGTCTTAGTCCTGTTCAACTTGAAACCCTTAGATTCAAGAGTCTGTCTCCAAACCTCCAGCCTCTCGTCAACACTGCTGTCACGCCTCAATCTCGGGAGCACGACCGACGCTCAACCGAGATACCCTGGTCAAGCAAGCCTACTTAATGTCTTCTACCCAACCTTACCCATGAACAATATAAGAATCAGTAACAAGAGATAGATAGGAAAAGAGTAAAGTGTTCCGCATTCTTTTTCCATTACTCAAAGGAGATTCATTTACAATTTCCAAAATATTACAAGTTCTTAGTTATGAGGGAAAATATGATTGACAAATGCCAACACTTCTAGTTCATTACCTAACATCGAACACCACCCACAACATGTCTACGGAGCCTCTAAGCATAACAAGCGAGTAGTATGGGAGTGCCGGCGACAAGACCCCTGCTATACCTCAAAACACAACGTGTAAAATCAAATGTCATAGGGCCCCGAAGTAGAATAGGGCTTACCGCATCTGGTGAGTAGGGGGTAGCTTAGCAAAGCTGCCAGCTGACGAACCACCTGTATCCATTGAAGATGCAACACCCCCGGCAAAAGAAACATTAGTACATATGGAATAGTACTAGTATGTAAAGCTAAATACCCTCTCATGAAATAGAATACCAATATAAAAAGAGAATAATCATGAAAAGCAACAAGGTAAAACCAACGGTGTCCAAATGCCAAGGTAAAACATATCAAATTTCAAAATACAATAATAATATTTTTGGTTGGGAGGTCATTAGCCTTCGATCATCATACCATACACGAGGCATGGAGTCTGATCACAAACTCGATCGGCTGAGCCATCTCTCCACGAATCAATGTGGATTAACATGGTGATGCAGAAAAAAAGGTGTTACCAAGAGTGAGGAACCACCATGCGCGTGACATGGCATCCGATCACCACCGATTGGCTAGGTCGTCTCCCCACATATGCCATGTGAGTCGACATCAAATCCAGGGCTATCAACAATCTCATCCCAATCAAGGGGAATAATCTCAACACATCAATCTCATCCCAATTAAGGGGAATAATCACAATCCACTCCTACATCGGCACATGTAGTTTCGAGTGTGGAATGTTATGACCCACCCTTCCTCGGCTCGTTAAATAAAACTCCAAAAAATATTTTTGTATGCAAAGGAAATAGAAATACAAATGCATTCATCTCATGATCTTTCATACCATATATAGCTTCATTTGTACTTTCAATCACTCACAACATTATTGTTTCATTGGCTCTCTTAGCCATACATAGAGTTTTCTATTCAAGGCACGATGGCCGTATTTCATATTTCACACTTTCACTTCTTTACTTTCAATTACCATGATCATAAACATCAACATATAGAACGTTCCGGAAATCATAACTTTAAATTCCTGTAATGAAAGCTTTAAAAGCAATGAATTTCTTTCTAAAGAAGTGGAGCAAAATGATTGGCAATCAAAGCACAAGTTAAAATCATAAAAGAATGATCCACCATTTATTTTTGAAATACTTCTCTCAAATGCTATTGCACAGTTTCAACTCATGAGTAAATAAGAACTCAAAACACACTGGAAATACTTACAAAGGAGAGCACGATGATTTACGATTGAAACATGGATTCAAATCATATGCATTAGTCAAAACAACCATATTTGAACATTTTCCCACTAAGGGGAGCATGACTTGAGTACATAAGCTTTTAAGCAAATCTATTTTTGGAATTAATTTGGAACAGTTGAACGAGAGTTTGAACAAACCATATTTAGAACTTCCGAGGGACTCATGGATTCCAATTCTAAAAAGGGAGTTTAGCCAACATACCTTGCTTTCCTTCTTTAGATTACTACAACGTTCCAATACTTCTAGCAATTTTAATCTATAGGAAGATACGGAAAATCAAATACTAATTAGAAAGATTCTCATGATATAGGTCTCTTGGGAATTTTGTCAAACACCTACTATGCAAAATCAACTACAAAGCTCTACGATAGAAATCCCTTCCTCCCTCAACCAATTTCAATAAAAAATTACCCAAAATAGTTTAACAACCCCACATACTACCTCCTATTGGCACATGCATGGCCTATCTCCAACCCCACAACATACTTCGACCCATAACTTCTTGCATGAAAATTTGGGAGAAGGACTTACCCGGATAGATGATGGTTTAGTGAGTGACTTCCATGATTTTTGAAGATTGGGGCAAGAATGGATGATTAGAAGTGCTAGGTCTTCTCCCTCCCTCTCTAAGATACTCTCGTCTCTCTAAAACATCAGATTTTTGCCTTTAAAACGAGCCCCAAAGGCTTTTTAATCAAAATGGGGGTCGGGTTATAAAAATAGAAAATGGAGGCTCCGAACTCAACTCTGCGGTCGCAGAGCGGACCATAGAACAGGTATGCGACTCGCAAAATGGACCGCAAAAATGGTCCCAAAAACTGGCCTGGCCTGGTCAAGTCTACGGCAGGTCGGCGGTCTGCAGACCAATTATGCGGCCGTGAAATGGATCGCAAAATCACCCTCTAAAATTTTTCATGCAAAATCTGCGACGGAAGTGCGGACCGAGAAACGATTATGCTGTCGCATAATGGACCGCACAATGATCTTTAAAATTCAACTATTTTTCTGCTCAACTCTGTGATGGATATGCGGCCCACGGAACGGATCTGCGGTCGCGAAACTGTTTGCAGAACTGCCTCTTTTGCAAAAATTTCCACCAACTCCTCAATGCATTCTTCAACCCAAAAAGTCCGTACCGCGGCGAGCTTGCGAGCACGTTAGCCTATCTCGGCACCACAAAACCTTAAATTCCTTGGCGAAACTTTTCCAGGGCCTTACAACCGTCTCGCGTCTCATCAATCAGAACTATATCATTAGCAAATAGCATACAACATGGCTCCTCCCCTTGATGTAGTGCGTCCATCGCCAGGGCAAATAAGAAAGGGCTGAGCGCAGATCCTTGGTTTAACCCCATGACCACCGAAAAACGCTTCGAGTCTCCTCCTACTGTCCTAAACCGAGTCTTGGCTCCATCATACATGTCCTTAATCACACTAATGTATGCTACCAGAACACCTTTTACCTCCGAGCGTATCCAAAGAACCTCCCTTGGGACCTTGTCTTATGCTTTCTCCAGGTCAACAAACAGCATGTGCAAATCTCTTCCTATCCCTGTATTGTTCCACCAGCCTTTTGTTAAGATGGATAGCTTTCGTAGTTGAACGACCATGAATCCGAATTGGCTCTCGGATATAGACACCGACCTCCTCACCCTCATTTGCTCAACTTTATGAAGTGTGATATTGTTGTGTTTTTCTCTCCTTTGCTTATCGAGCTCATACATCTTACAGGGACCATGGAGATATGTCATCAAAAAAATATCGTCATGATAAACGTGTGTATCTCGGAGCTCTTAAATTTGTCCCTCATGCTGTTTACAAACTTCTTGAGAACATGCCTATGCCGTGGGAACAGGTACTTCCTACTGTCTTGCTGATTGTTTTATTTTGACAAATCGTGCTGTGTCTTGTTCTAGTAGTTGAATCCACATTTTGTTCTGTAATGCTTTTGTTTTAACAGGTTCGAGATGTGAAAATCCTGTACCATATTACTGGTGCTATTACATTTGTTAATGAGATACCATGGGTTGTTGAACCTATATATCTGGCTCAGGTATGCTACTGGACCCCTGCTTTTTGTTTCTTTCTAACTCCACTAAGTGATATGTTTTTGACTGATTCATAATCATGAAATCTGCAGTGGGGCTCTATGTGGATCATGATGAGGAGGGAGAAGAGAGACCGGCGGCATTTCAAGAGAATGCGTTTTCCTCCTTTTGACGATGAGGAGCCTCCGTTAGATTATGCTGATAATCTTTTGGATGTTGATCCGTTGGAGCCAATCCAGTTGGAGTTGGATGAAGAAGAAGATTCAGCTGTTTATAACTGGTTTTATGACCATAAGCCACTGGTGAAAACAAAGCTTATTAACGGTCCTAGTTACCGCAGGTGGCATTTGTCCCTCCCTATAATGGCTACACTTCACCGGCTGGCTGGACAGTTGCTTTCAGATCTGACTGATCGCAATTACTTCTACTTATTTGATATGGAGTCCTTTTTCACTGCTAAAGCATTGAATATGTGCATACCTGGTAAAGAATATGCTCAATTGAGTCGTTAGTTATATGTTTCCATCTTCTAAGTTCTTAGCTATTTGGTGTGCCCATAAAATGCTAGTGGTCTGAACTGCTTCAGCTTGCCCAGCTGAAGATCAGTATCCTCCCATTAAATTCTAAGTTTTCTTTTTCTGCTTAGTATCTGCGTGATCTTATCGAGAAGGTATACCTGAGTGCTAGGTAGTTCAGGAACCAATTATGATATGGTGAGTTCTCCCATCTGTTCAGTATTTGTTTGGGTATTTCCATGTTCGCCCTGCATATTTGGCTATCCTCTCCTAATTTAGGTAATGTGTGACATTCCAACAGGATCGCCTTCTAGCATCACTTTTTGTCCATTTTTTCCTGGCCTTGGGTGGCCGGATTAGGGAATAAATTTTCATGGTATGTGTTGAGGCGTAGTTATTTTGTTGTATTGAATCTTCATGGTTGGTGGACTGTTTCCATTAAGAAGCTTCTTTTCTGCTGCAGGTGGGCCCAAGTTTGAACCTTTATATCGTGACATGGAGAAAGGTGATGAAGACTGGAATGAGTTTAATGATATCAACAAATTGATCATCAGGTCACCGCTGAGGACAGAGTACAGAATTGCCTTCCCTCACCTCTATAACAACAGACCAAGAAAGGTGAAGCTTGGTATATATCACACTCCGATGATCATGTACATAAAAACAGAGGATCCAGATCTACCTGCTTTCTATTATGATCCGCTTATACACCCCATAGTCACCAAGGACCGGCGAGAGAAGAAAGTTCATGAGGATGACGATGATGACGACTTTACCTTGCCTGAGGGTGTTGAGCCATTGCTGAATGAGACACCAATCTATACTGATACTACTGCTGCTGGTATTTCCCTGTTGTTTGCCCCACGCCCATTTAACATGAGATCTGGTCGGACAAGACGTGCTGAAGATATACCCCTTGTGTCAGATTGGTTTAAGGAGCATTGGTACGGTTCCATCTTCATTACTTTTACTTTTGTTGTAGCAAGCTAATCTTTACGCCGTAAATGTTGAAACTATCTATTTTGATTTCCTTCAGTCCTCCATCATATCCTGTCAAGGTGCGTGTCAGTTATCAGAAGTTATTGAAATGTTTTGTGTTGAATGAGCTGCATCACAGACCTCCCAAGGCCCAGAAGAAGAAGCATCTCTTCCGCTCACTTCAAGCCACAAAATTTTTCCAAACCACAGAACTTGATTGGGCTGAAGCTGGTCTCCAAGTTTGCAAGCAGGGATACAATATGCTGAATCTCTTGATCCATAGGAAAAACCTGAATTATCTTCACCTTGATTACAATTTTAATTTGAAGCCTGTTAAGACACTAACTACAAAGGAACGTAAGAAATCCCGGTTTGGTAATGCTTTCCACCTTTGTCGTGAAATTCTGCGTTTGACAAAGTTAGTTGTTGATGCCAATGTTCAGTTCCGTCTGGGAAATGTTGACGCATTTCAGCTAGCAGATGGCTTGCAATACATTTTTTCACATGTGGGTCAGTTGACGGGTATGTACCGTTACAAGTACAGGCTTATGAGGCAGATTCGAATGTGTAAGGATTTGAAACATTTGATCTATTATCGATTCAATACTGGGCCAGTTGGAAAAGGTCCTGGTTGTGGTTTCTGGGCACCTATGTGGAGGGTGTGGTTATTCTTCCTTCGTGGTATAGTGCCTCTTTTGGAACGATGGTTAGGAAATTTACTGGCGAGGCAATTTGAGGGTCGCCATTCAAAGGGGGTGGCCAAAACTGTCACAAAGCAACGTGTTGAAAGTCACTTTGACTTGGAGCTCCGTGCTGCTGTAATGCATGATGTCCTTGATGCTATGCCAGGTAATAATCTTCTATTCTTGATTGTCCGTCTTTCTTGGGATGCTTTCGTTTCCTTACATTACTCGAACCAAATCTTTTTGCTTATATAGTGCCTCTTTACTTTAGAGGGTATCAAGCAAAATAAAGCGAGAACCATTTTGCAGCATCTAAGTGAAGCATGGCGTTGTTGGAAGGCAAATATTCCTTGGAAGGTACTATTCTTCTCCTTTTCCCCTCTTCTGTAACAATGAGTTTCGCTTTAGACTACACATCTATTTAATTAATTCTTTTGGCTATTTGTTTTATTAGGTCCCAGGTTTGCCTGTTCCTATTGAGAACATGATTCTCCGCTATGTCAAATCAAAAGCTGATTGGTGGACAAATGTTGCTCACTACAACCGTGAACGTATAAGAAGAGGAGCAACTGTTGACAAGACTGTGTGTCGTAAAAACCTTGGAAGATTGACTCGCCTTTGGCTGAAGGCTGAACAGGTGAGCTTTACTGATATTATCTGTGGGTTTTCTTTTACTTGAAAAATTGCATTGGTGTTATAATATCTGCTTATTGTTGATAAGCTTGGTGGTAATTCATGTTGCTTTGTGGTTTCCTTCAATTAACAGGAGCGACAACATAACTACTTGAAAGACGGCCCATATGTTACTCCAGAAGAAGCAGTAGCTATTTATACTACCACTGTGCATTGGTTGGAGTCGAGGAAGTTTTCTCCTATTCCATTCCCTCCATTGTCATACAAGCATGATACGAAGCTACTTATCCTTGCTCTTGAGAGACTGAAAGAATCTTACAGTGTGGCTGTGAGGTTAAACCAGCAGCAAAGAGAAGAGTTGGGCCTCATTGAGCAAGCTTATGATAATCCGCATGAGGCATTGTCAAGGATTAAGCGTCATCTGCTTACTCAACGTGCCTTCAAAGAAGTAAGTTCTACTATTTGAAATGCAGTTTTGAGTGTTAAGGAGCTCAATTTACTGATTTGGTGGGAGCAACTATGATCTTGTTGCATTTTCCTAGGTTTATAAAGTTTATATCCTATGGGGTCGTTTGGTTTGAAGACAAGTTATGCTGGGATTAGTTATGCTGTGACTAGTTATCCTTTGGTATGTTGTTTTACTCCTGGGATTGTCAATTTTACTGCTTTATCTTGGGATTACTATTCCACCATTTGGCAGATATAAGTTATCCCGGTACTATTCTTAATCCTGAGATTAATTTTATCCCAGGATTATTTTTGCTTATCCATCATACCAAACGACCCCTAAGTATTACTTAATCCAAATAGTCTAAACGAGGTTGTTGAAAGGTCATACAAGAATCAGGGATATCAGATAGTTAGACCACTCTTGCTACTGCTGCCATACCATGGTCCAATTTTCCCATAATTTTGCACACAGAGAGATTTGGTATCATATAAATTCTGCTGAAAAAACCTAGGTCTATGATATGTTGGAAAAATCCTTGCTAGGATTAAATATAAATTGGAGTTACCTCTCTCTATCTCTGTCTACACACACACACACACACACACACACACACGTATTAGTCAATTGAAATTTGGGTTAGAGAAACAAGATAAGATGTGTGCTCTGATCATTTCCTGGAAGTTGCTGAAGAGAGACCTTCTAATTCAGTTTGGTAGCATCTGTAAGAATGTCTTTCCTTAAGCATGAACTGATGATTGCATTTCACAGGTTGGCATTGAGTTCATGGACTTGTACAGTTACCTGATTCCTGTTTATGAGATCGAACCACTTGAGAAGATTACTGATGCGTACCTGGACCAGTACCTATGGTATGAAGGTGATAAGCGCCATCTCTTCCCAAATTGGATTAAGCCTGCTGATTCAGAGCCACCACCACTATTAGTATATAAATGGTGTCAAGGCATAAACAATTTGCAAGGAGTATGGGACACCAGTGAAGGACAGTGTGTGGTGATGCTGCAGACAAAGTTTGAGAAATTCTTTGAAAAGATTGACCTGACCATGTTGAACAGGTATTTGTTGTTGAGAGCTGCTGATATTTAGATTTCATAACGGTTCTCTTTTCCTTTTTGGGTATTGTGTTGATCTACTTTCATTTTCTTGTAGGCTTCTGCGTTTGGTGCTGGACCACAATATTGCTGATTATGTTACTGCAAAAAACAATGTTGTGCTGTCTTACAAAGATATGAGCCACACAAACTCATATGGGCTGATACGTGGTCTTCAGTTTGCTTCGTTTGTTGTACAGTACTATGGGCTTGTGTTGGATCTTTTGCTCCTAGGTTTAACTCGAGCTAGTGAAATTGCTGGTCCACCACAGATGCCTAATGAGTTCATAACCTTTAGTGATACTAGAGTGGAAACGAGGCATCCTATCCGGTTGTTTTCTCGCTACATTGACAAGGTGCATATACTATTTCGCTTCACTCATGAAGAGGCTCGGGACCTTATCCAAAGATATCTTACTGAGCATCCTGATCCCAACAATGAAAACATGGTTGGTTATAACAACAAGAAATGCTGGCCAAGAGACGCAAGAATGAGGCTCATGAAGCATGATGGTAATTGTCATTTATGCTATTCTATGTTGCGCCATCATTTCGAGTTTCTATAATTGGTGTTTTTTCCTGATTACGGGTAAATTTAATGAGAGTTTATTTATTTTTATTTTACTGTGAAACTTGACTTTCCTTTTGGTTAAATTCAATTTCAGTTAATCTTGGGAGAAGTGTCTTCTGGGACATGAAGAATCGGCTGCCTAGAAGTATTACTACATTGGAGTGGGAAAACAGCTTTGTCTCTGTTTATAGCAAAGATAACCCAAACTTGCTCTTCAGCATGTACGTACATCTTTCTGTTTGTTGTCTGCTATAGCTTTTTTGCATGGTGATATCTATTTAGAGAATCCTGTTTATTACTTGAATAATATTCTCGGGGTTGGGTGGTGATGAGGACTGGATAATTCCATATTTTGAATTCTACCCCAGAATCCTTTGTGGCTAATATCTTGGAATAGGAGTTAGAACTTATTTGTGTCTTACTCTTCCTAATTTTAGACCTGCTAAAAGGCCGCCGGAATATTCATTCGCGATGAGCTGTTAACGGCGCACACTTTCTATTAAAGTTTGAAGTGTTGAGGTCTTGAAGATCTTATTTAATGAGCTAAACTTCACATGCTTGTGTAGGTGTGGATTTGAAGTTCGGATACTGCCTAAGATAAGAATGACCCAAGAGGCATTCAGC
>MDKI01282385.1:0-13668 GCA_005239505.1 Nicotiana paniculata | reverse complement strand
CTTTAAGTGGAGAAACTCCCGTACCCCCCTTTGGGGGCGTATGAAAAAGGAGGTGTGACAGCTTGCAGTATCTGCTAAGGCAGAAGGACTTCAATTTGTGTCAGAGGAGATGGTTAGAGCTTCTCAAGGATTATGATCTTACTATTTTGTATCACCCGGGGAAGGCCAATGTGGTGACCGATGCCTTGAGTCACAGAGCCGATAGTTTGGGGAGTCTAGCTTACCTTTTAGCAGCAAAGCGACCGTTAGCACTTGATGTCCAGGCTTTAGCGGGTCAGTTGGTGAGATTGGATTTGTCAGACCCTCCACGGGTGGTAGCTATCATGGCTTCCCGGTCTTCTTTATTTGATCAGATTAAGGCACGACAATACTATGATTGCCACTTGTTAGTTCTTCAGGATAGAGTTCGTCGGGGTGATGCCCGGGATGTGACTATTGGTGATGACGGAGTTATGAGGATGCAGGGCCGTATTTCGTGCCCAATGTGGATGGTATTCGAGAGTTGATATTAGCAGAGGCTCACAGTTCACGATATTCTATTCATCCGGGTGCCGCGAAGATGTACCACGATCTGAGACAGCAGTATCTGTGGAGGCGGATGAAGAGAGATATTGTTGAGTATGTAGCACGGTGTCTCAATTTCCAGCAGGTCAAGTATGAGCACCAGAGACCAGGTGGATTACTTCAGAGGTTAGTTATTCCAGAGTGGAAGTGGGAGCGGATTACTATGGACCTTGTAGTTGGGCTTCCACGGAATTCGAAGGGTTTTGATGCGATTTCGGTCATTGTGGATAGATTGGCCAAGTTTGCGCATTTCATTCCTGTCAGTACTACTTATACTTCAGAGCGGTTAGTTGGTATTTACATTAAGGAGATTGTCCGGCTGCATGGAGTTTCGATTTCTATTATTTCTGACAGAGGTAATCAGTTCACATCTCAGTTTTGGAGGGCCGTACATAGAGGTATGGGTACTGATGTAGAGTTGAGCACTGGATTTCATCCTTAGACCGACAGGCAGTCGGAGCGGACTATTCAGATTTTGGAGGACATGCTACGGGCTTGTGTGATTGATTTTGGTGGTTCATGGGATCAGTTTCTACCACTAGCGGTTTTGCATATAATAAAAGCTACCAGTCCAGTATTCAGATGGCCCCGTATGAGGCTTTATATGGTAGGAGGTGTAGATCTCCGGTTGGTTGGTTCGAGCCTGGTGAGGCTAAGTTATTGGGCACAGATTTGATTCAGGATGCGTTGGAGAAGGTGAAGTTGATTTAGGAGCGACTTCACACGGCGCAGTCTAGGCAGAAGAGTTATGCGGACCGGAAGGTTCAGGATGTGTCTTTTATGGAAGGTGATAAGGTACTGCTGAAGGTATCACCCATGAAGGGTGTTATGAGGTTCGAAAGAGAGGAAATCTAAGTCCATGATTTTTTGGTCCTTTTGAGGTGCTTCAGAAGGTTGGAGAGGTGGCTTATAGACTTGCCTTGCCACTCAGCCTATCGAGTGTTCATCCGGTATTTCATGTGTCGATGCTCAGAAAATATGTTGGTGACCCGTCTCATGTGTTAGACTTCAGCACAGTTCAGCTCGAGGGTAATATGTCATATGAGGTTGAGCCAATAGTTATTTTAGCTCGCGAGGTCAGAAAGTTGAGGTCTAAGGATATAGCATCAGTGAAGGTGCAGTGGAGAGGTCAGCCAGTGGAGGAGGCTACTTGGGAGACCGATCGGGAGATGCAGAGAAAATATCCCCACTTGTTTGAGACTCCAGGTATGTTTCTAGACCCGTTCGAGGATGAACGTTTGTGTAAGAGGGGGAGAATGTAACAATCCGGTCTGTCGTTACGTAGAACCTGCATTATAATTGTTGTTATTGACTTTTCATAGGTTGGTTATTCTGTTATTGATGTGTTAGAGTTGATGGGCTTGAAATCGAATGGTTGTAGTGAGAGTTCAGTCATTTAGCCTTTAAAAATAGCCTTAAAATGGGAAAAGTCAACTGAGAGTTGACTTATTGGTAAATGACCTCGGAATGCGAATATGGCTCGAATAGCTTCGTTAGGTGATATGGGACTTAGGAGTGTGTTCAGAATAATTTTGTGATGTCCTGTGTAGAATTATGCTTGAAGTGGCGAAAGTTAGTTTTGATGATTTCCGGTCGGCAGTGGAAAATAAGCTATCTAGGTTGGAATGGAGTTTTGAAAGTTGGAACAGGTTCATAATGTCATTTTTGATATGTCTGCAAAATTTCAGGTCAATCGGAGTTGTTTTGGATAGCTTCGGCATCGTTGGTGGATTTTAGAAACTTCAAAGTTCTTAGGCTTGAATCCGATGTAATTTTGGTGTTTTGATGTTACTTTTGGTGTTTTAAGAGTGAAACTAAGCTTGAATGATGTTATGTGACGTGTTAGTATGTTTGGTTGGGGTCCCGAGGGGATCGGGATTGAATTCGGGTGCTTAACGGAGGTTTGGGCTTGGAAATTGCAGCAATACAGCTGCTGGTGCTGGTGTAACTGCACCTGCGGAAGTTTGACCGCAGGTGCGGGCAGTGGGTCGCATGTGCGGTTAGGGGACCGCAGGTGCGGTCTCGCAGGTGCGGTCTCGCAGGTGCGAGTAAGTGGGTCGTAGGTGCGGAAACCCTGGGCAAAAATATAAATTAGACCTTCCACGAGCCTAACATATTTTTACACCATTGTTGTACGGAAGAGAGCTTTTGAGGTGATTTTTGAAGGGGAAAATCAGTTTTTTTCATAGAGGTAAGTATTTTGATCATTAAAACTCAATGATGGGTGATTATAGAACATAATCTCAGTATTAATTCATGAAAATCAGTAGAAAAATGTGGGTTTAGGGCTTGAGATTATGAGACCTTTAGGGGTTGATTTGAGAGGTCAAACGAACTCCTATTTTAGTGTTCTTTATATGTACGGGCTCGTGAGATGATGAAGAACAATTTTGTATAAAAACTTCTGAATTTCGGGACGTGGGCTCGGGGGTCGGGTTTTAACCAAATTCGGGTTTTTGAGCTAAATTTGATATTTTTCGATTGGAATATATTCCTTAAGCATAAATTGATGATAAAAATCTGAACTTGGTGTATTTGGAGCCTTCGGAAGTTGATACGAGAGGCGAGCTTGTTGCGGAATAGTTTCCGGGCTAGCTTTGAGGTAAGTAATGTCTTTAAATCCTGTCCTTAGGGTATGAAACCCCGTACTATGTACCCTTTAACGGGTTTTGAAATGAGAAGATTGGAACTTTGGAAATATCTTCCTTATTTAGGCGACTATTGAGTTGCTAAACCGACTTTTAATCCTATGCTTAATTAGTATTATTTCATTATGATATGATTTGGGCTATAAGCCGTGTTTGGGGCCTAGTGCCGATCTGTTTTCCCCTTGGGGGTTGTGTTTACTATATTTTCCTCACTGATATGTTATAATTTTTCACTTAGTCCTTCCCTGGTAAATTTTTTTGACACTCAGAGTATTTTGATACTATTTATTGAAAAATGAAACACTGTTTTGGGTTGAGAACCAGGTATGTTTATGGCCTAAGGGAAAATTGAGATTGTTTGACTGAGTGAGGCTTTCAGGCCTATATCGTGAGGAGGCTTTCAGGCCTTATGTTGTTATAGCGCTTGGGTTGTAGGAGCCCCTCCGGAGTCTGTACACACCCCAAGTGAGCGCAGGTACCTATTGAGTGATAATTGATACTGAGTGATGATTATTGCCCACAGGGCTGTTACTGAGTGATTGAGAGAATGCCTGAGGGGCAACTGTTACGAGAAATGATTTTGGCCCGAGGGGCAGATTTATGATGATTTTACTAAGTTTTCGAACTATGATTTACTTCGCTTTCAAACTGGTTTTAGCTTAGAGTTTTACTGAGATATACTGATATTACACTTGTTTCAAAGGATTTCTGGAAACTGATTTCGAACTTATGTATTTGACAAATACTACCTGGTGACTTGGTGTTTTACTGGTTTGTGAATTTGTGTATATGTACTGTGTGTTTTATAATTCTCATACTTTGATTTATTTCCATTACTACTGAGCTGGCGTACTCATAAAGACTCCTTGTGCCTCTGTGCACAGATTCAAGTGACGGTCTGGAGCAGTAGCTGTCCTTGCTCGTAGTTGCAGGTTCACGGGATTTCGAGGTAGCTGTCCAGTGTCCACAACTTCTCCACTTCCCTTCCTTATTATGTTTTAGCACTTGATTCAAAGACATATATTATAGGTTTAACAGAGTTAGATTTATTTATTCTTAGATGCTCATGACTATTTACTCCAGTCTTGGGAGTTTTTTTTTAGAGTTTTTAGACTATTATTGGGATGCTAAGACTTAATTACATTATTCTATGCTATGGTTGCTGCTTATTATTAAATTGTGAACTTTTATAATTGAATAAATGCGTAGTAAGGTGATGGTCGGCTAGCATAGTTCCACGATAGGCGCCATCACGACCTGTTAGGATTTGGGGTCGTGACATTATGACCCTTCGTCACCGGAGGCCGGTGGGAATGCTGAGACCGAATATGGGCTCTCTTCTGATGATGACAGTGGAGGAGTTGATGGTGGAGACGAGGCCAAGTGAAGTTTTGTAGCTTTCATACTTAGTTTTTTTATGTTCTTTTCTTTGGTGTAGCTCGTTGTTGTGTTTTTGGGGGGCCCCGCTTTGGCCTCTTGTATGACGCTGCGCGTATGTAAATTTTTGAATAAGATTCAGTTTGTCTTTGGCCGTATATCCCTTCTTTCTCTTCTTTTTCTTTTGAAAAAGATCTTCGGATTTTCTCGTGATCAGTCCATGTCTTTCAATTGGGAATGCGATGGGGGCGAACCTTACTTTATTCGAGCGAGATCGAATTTTACTTGATTCGAGCGAGGTCGAATTTTATTTGATTCGAGGGAAGTCGAATCACTTGATTCGGGCGAGGTCGAATTTTATTTTATTCGAGCACAGTCAAATTTCACTTGATTCGAATGAGGTCGAATTTTATTTGATTTGAGCGCAGTCGAATTTTGCTTGATTCGGGCGAGGTCGAATTTTATTTGATTCGAGTGAAGTCGAATTTCGCTTGATTCGAGTGAGGTCAAATTTTATTTGATTCGAGCGAAGTCAAATTTCACTTGATTCGGGCGAGGTCGAATTTTATTCGATTCGAGCAAAGTCGAATTTCACTTAATTCGAGCGAGGTCGGATTTTATTTGATTCGAGCGAAGTCGAATTTCACTTGATTTGGCCGAGGTCAAATTTTATTCGATTCGAGTGAAGTCAAATTTCACTTTCATTTGGAGATGGTTGTAGGCTTCATGGGTGAAAATTCGAACGAGGTCGAATTATTACTTTCGCTTGGCGAAGACCCGGGGACGTATGGTTTAAATTCGAGCGAGGTCGAATTGTAACCCGTTATTAGTTCGGTCGAACTTATAATTTGTTGATTCGAACGAGGTTGAATTATCACTTTAGCTTGGCAATGGCCGAGGGCCATATGGTGTAAATTCGAGCGAGGTTGAACCTTGACTTGGTAATTCGAACGAGGTCGAATTTTGCTTTGATGATTCGAGCGAGGTCGAATCTTGATTTGATGATTCGAGCAAGGTCGGATTGTGACCCGTAATGAATTCGAGCGAGGTCGGATTGTGACCCGTAATGAGTTCGAGCGAGGTCGGATTGTGACCCATAGTGAGTTCGAGCGAGGTTGAACTTGTTAATTTGAATAAGGTCGAATTTTACTTCTGTTTGGCGATGTGGGGGTTCAACGGAGTGGTGTAAGAGTGTCGCGTGCTGCCTTGTTTTCATTGGAGAATACTATTCGTTGCTGCATAGTTTATTCGTCTGTCAAGGTGAGTCCCGATTTATCTACCCTTGCTTTTATTGAAGAATTCCATGCGTTGTTGCCTAGTTTATGCACGCGCCAGTGTGAGTCCTAGTCTATATAGTCCCTTCATTGCTCGGCCCGGAGAGACCGTTGGCGGGACGGGCGATGAACTCATTGCTTGGAAGTTCGGAGTTGATTCGTTGTATATTGTTGGGTGATTTGGCGTTGCATCGCCATGGCGAGCATACGGGCGAGCCCTTCGTATCCATCTTCTGCCTGTATTGGGGAGACTACGTTTCTTGGGCTCACCGTCCAGTACCATGCTTATGGAGATTGTTTCTTAATGATGTCGGCTCGTTCCGGGTCGTTTGTTTGTTATTTGTAGTATGGTATGGTGTAGAGGGTTTTCCCCATTTACCAATTTTTGGAGGGACTTAGAGCTAGCCTTCGTCCGCGTACTTGGAAGGGCGTTCCTGTTCTCTGTTTCACTTTTTCTTTCTAAGAAGGAATGGCGTTAGAAGTATATGGAATCACTTGTTACCTTGGTCGATTGTTTAGCTGATGGAGGAGGGGGATTGACTGTGTTTCCCTCTTCGGCTGCGCTCTTTATACCTGGGAAGTTCCCTCGTTTGGCAATGAATTAGGGATCACGCCGTTGAACGGCTCGCCTTGTTCTGTACTCTGGTACTAGTTTCCGGGCGGATGTCGGTTTCGGCTTCGTGCTCAGCTTCATCACTAGTTGAGCTTTGGCATCTCTTAGATGGACGATCTATCCCTCCATTAGGATCTTGAGTTCAAGTCCTAGTTCGTCTCAGTCCCAGGCGTGCAAAGATGGCAGAAATGTAAGTCACACCATAAAATACAGCCGAGGAGTATTCTAGTCAGTAAATTACACAAGAAGCATTGTCTCATACAGTAGGAAGGGAATGCGATACGTGCAGGATGTAGAAGGTGTTGGACGTTTACCTGGGAATGAGGTTATAGACGCGCTTGGTACGCGTAGACATAGTCCCGTTATGACGGCTCAGGCCCACAATGCATCAGGGTTGCTGCTGGGGCGCATCGCAGTTTTTGCGTGGAAATCAGGCATGACTCTGGTTTCGAGTAATGCTTTACCCTTGGTTGGGTGAATCATTACCGAATGGGAGATAGAGTTAAGGTCATGTTTAGGTCTATAGGGAATTAAGACTTTGGCTAGAAAATCCCCACAGACGACGCCAAATTGTTTTACCAAAAAAAGTGTTAAACTTTTTTCTTAAAACGAATTAATGAGAAAAGTAGGGGGTAAATCCTAGCCAAGGATAATTAACTCTAGATCAAAGAATATTAAGTGGTAAAAATAGGGTATAATTAAGCTCATAAACTTATAAATATTGTAAGAGATAATACATAATGAGCTTACATTCTCGATGCTACCATCCCATAATATAAGATAAATAAGAAAAAGAAGGTGCATCATTAATGGCTACGGGATATTTCTTTATTGATTCCATAATGATGATTACAAAGATCAACAACAAGGTTCCAGCCTTCTCTTGTTTACGAGACAGGTCTTTTTTGTTCTTCTGTGTTGAGAGAGAAGAAAAAGCCCCCCTCTCTCATTCTCTTACCTAGTATGTATGCTAGGTATTCTCACTTACCCAACGGCCCTTAGACAGGATACTCTAATTTGCCAACTGCACTTTAGGTCGACTTCCCTAAATGCCATGGCACGTGCTTCGTCGTACAGGCTTTCTGATGGTTCTACCTCGGCCATGGCCGAGATGCTCGTCAATAAGGTGCCTTATGGATGCAACCACGGCTTAATCGACTCCTCGCTATTCCTTTTTGCGACGATTCTCAAGTGGTCAAAATTTCGACCCATACACTCAACTTGAGGAACATTGTTCTTGAGAATTAGTCCATTTATTGAACTGATCTACTAGGGCCCAATTGTCTTGGGAAAGTTTTCACTTTTTTCGGAATTAGCTAGCGTTTGGCAATAGATTCTAAATTTGTTTTGAAAATCTGATTTGGGTGAAGTTTGGTTTGAAGATGAAAATGTGTTTGGACATCAGTTTTCAAAACATATTTCCCAAATTTATTTTGGAAAAACATGAAACATGACTTATACCACAAGTTCTAAAAACTATCACAAATATCCAACAGTACCATTATCCATAACATTCATTATATTATCACAAACCATAATCCTAAACATAAATAAATTTGATACAAAATTATCATTTTTATAATGAACTACATAATACACTATCGGATGACCGAGAAGACGAAGCAATATTGTTACAAAATAATAATGTGGGCTCTTTTATAAAATGCAAAAAGTTTGGGACAATTTTTAAAAAATGTAATAGTGCTATTTTGGCCCAAAACCAGCTATTGAGCTGATTTTGGAATTTGAAATTTTGTCAAAACATAGGCAAAATCTATGACCAAACATGTGTTTGCCAAATAAAACCCAAATTTATTTTTGCAAAATCTATGACCAAACGGGTCCTTAGTGTTTCGCCATGAGAATTTTAAATTTCACTTGAAAATTTCAAAATTTTGAAAAAACTCCAAAAAGCTATTTTCCAAAAGTTCCAATTCAAACACTCATAAGAATTCAAAAACAACTCCAAATTGTATTTACATTCAAACACAATGCTAATTTTCAAATAGTATTTTCACTTGAAATTTCACAATTCTTATGTCCAAACGCCCACTAATTGTCAATACCGAGTCATAGTCGGTATGTTGACTTGAAAAAAAGCTATAATACACAGAAAAATATAATGTTTTTAAACACGTGGACTTATAATTGATAAATAAAACAAATAAAAGCGAACCTGTTAAACAACTGCTTTTAGAAGAACCAAATTTTCTCTTTTTTCTCTTTTTGTTTTTTACATCCAACAATGTTCTTTTTTTTGTTCTTTTTTTTGATATTTCACATCCATCAATGTTCTTAAAATGGGTGTCAAAATCAGTCAACTGTTTCGACTATGTTTGCTATTTCATCACCACCTTATGTACAGAATCTGTTAGCCCTCCAAACTACTGAGACAAGTTTCCCGTAGAAAAGTTTGTTCATGACACAAGGAGCAAATATCAACTATCTTCGTTCACTGTGAGCTAACTTTTGTGCGTGGGATACGTCAGGTTATGTTCCACCCTCACTGACTGAACGGGTTGCACTCTTGGACAGTAGTAGATCTTTCAAATCTTTGTAAGTTTTGAGCTCCTCGAGAGCATCTGATGCCTTTCTATTGATGAAAAATCCAGATGCAGTGCCGACGTCTCCTTCCACCTCAGTCTTTATGCTATGTGAGGTATAGCAGCTTGAATCTTGGCGCAAAGGAGGAGCAGTTCTCAGCATGTGAACAAGGGCACCTACAGCGGCATCTTGGGATTTTCTGGTTGTTGCAGATGCTTGAGAAGAAACTTCTGAACCTTTTCTCCCATCAAGGTTCTCACTGCACAACAGATTAAATAACAGTTGAGTTGAAAATATAATGGCACGATAGCATTGAAGACACAAAAACTATGACAAACACAGTGGCTGCTGTCTGTCGGCGATTACTGAAAAGTGCATTTTTATTCAATATCAGGACCCAGAGATATAACACACATAATAAGTGTTTAAAACCAATCACATTCAAAATGGATCTCAAGCCCTGCCAATCCAGAAGGTGAATTGTCATTTCCATTCCATCCAACACACACCAACCAACTCTAGTGCATAAAACTTAATTTGTGTACTCAGAGCTATTTTGCATATGCGGCCTTCCACTCTCTAAATCCTACAAGTTTTAAATTGTATTTAACTCCTACAAGCATAAAATGTGTACTCTTCACGTCATATGAGTATTAAATGTGTGGTTCTTGGTTCCCTGGTGGACAACCCACTCCCAAATCTGAACCTCTGACCAAACACATATAAACAAGAAAAAAAATAATTGAAAACAGAGAACAATTGAAAAGATGATGAAGAGCCAAGCAAGTTGCGTAAAGGAAAATTAAGAACTTGGAATAAAGACGGTTAAACCGATTGGAAAGACTCGTGTAATCTCAAAGTCCAGCATATTAAAATACCACAAGTTGTGGAAGCCATTCATCAGAGAAAAGGTATAATATTCAAGGCTATTAGGATAAACCAGCAAATATCTAGGTTCACACAATATGCCTGCTCCAACTTGCTTGTTGGCGGGGCTGTTAGGATAAACTAATTAGATAGAACATTTCGTCAATTAGGAAGATTAGGGAATATTGTGTATATAAATTAGGATCAATTAGGGAAGTTCCATGCCTATGCTTAAACGGCCTATAATTAAGCACCCATCCCCATTTCAGAACATGCGTGCATTATTAAACTCCCAAGAGCTCATCGGTACAATCAAACTGCGCATTCTCAAGATCTCTTCTTCTTTTTGAGATGGCTAAGCACCACTTTCACATCTTGGGGAGGACAATTATTACAACAATGCTGAGCAAAATTTTGATGGACCTGAATCTCCTTTAACTTGCTCACAATTGAAGAGCTTATAACATTGGATTTTGCAGCACCTTATTCATAAATACTTTATACAGTAAAGAGAAGAAGATTCATGGACATTTTCCCTAAATCTATTTTTTTCCTGCATTTAAAAAATTAAAGGCAAAAAGTAACTCTGATAATTATTTTATTTTTTGTTATGATGGTGGTGTCCAAGCTACATTGCGCGTATCTCGACTATTCCACCAGGTACCTGCTACCTCCCACCAACACAGGTACCAGGAAGAAATGCTCAACTTTATGTCTTACCAGCTCTGTCCACCAAGGCCTAGGCAAACGGGAAGAAATCACCAAGAGTGTTTTGCCTCTGTCGGGATTTGAACCTGAGACCTCATGGTTCTCTTCAAGAAACTTTGCTACACAAGTCTCCCTTGAGCTATGACAGCTAGGTGCACCCTTCAACATATAAATCTTATTTTTCCCAATTCAGTTACAACAAATGCTCAACTTTATGTTTTACCAGCAACCAATTTCTAAACAATGTCCAACCTGTTAACAATAGCTACAAAGCCAATGCATTGGCTCCGGGAGAGGTAATCATTAAAACGCAGATGCACTTTCCACAAGGCCGCAAGAGGAACTTTGTGCAATATGAATGTAAAGATTTTCAGTTACCAAGAAGAATACTCCAAAAATACAGAAGAAGAGCAGCAAAGTTACCTGACTTGTGCATCGGAAGTATCGACATCATCAACAATAAAAGGACAGGAAAAATCAAAGACATCCAAGTCATCTTGAAAAGACAGTCTGCTAGAACTTCTAGAAAATATACGTGGCGAACCACTTGAAGATAGCAAGCCTGAGAACCGCCCTGAATCATCTCTAGAAATCTGAAAAGGAAGATTACAAACAAAAGTTGGCAGGATGCTGAAAGAGCGCTTAACTAGTAGTAAGTACAATGTTTGGAACAAAAGCATGAACAACATAGTGCAAAAACACACCTAAAATCAGGAAAAAACAGCTATTTCCCCAGACTAGAAATTCCTCACCTTTTGTCCAGGACTCATAGTGCTGATATTAGACTCTTGAGTCCTTAGTAGATCCATTTTCCGGAATGACCTGATTCCAGAAGGGGAATCATTGGATGATGAATCCTGCTTTGTGCTTCTGGGAGACATTGGAGGGAGAGAATGCCTGTTAGGATCAGACAAATTAGGAGATAGGTATCTGGAACTGGTACCCATCATTGGATGAGGAATACTGACAGGGCCAGTTCCTGAACGCAAACGAGTTTGCCCAGGATTTGCTCCTGACATATATGTGGGTGGAGATGGGGATGGGGATGGTGAAAATGGAGGTGAAAGCTGGTACTCATCAAAGCTCGTCGCTTTGTGGTGTATAGGCAATCTGTTGTTAGGTGAAACCCTCTGCCCATATACATCACCAGGCGAAGATGAAAGCTCATGTGGTGTGCGGTACAAAGGTGGAGATCCTACATATGGCTGGGTCCGAGGTAAAGAAGGTGACATGAGGAAACCACTTGTCCAACTGTGCGGCCGCTGGAAAGGTGATGAAGAAGATGACTGAACCCCTCTCGACGGAAATGATGTAGGGCGGACATCCTTATCAGATGAAGAAGGAAATGCTCTCATTGGGTCAGTAAGAGGACTGCCTACATAATCAGTGATGATCTCAGGCGGAAAGGATGCAGCAATCTCCAGGTTAAAGTCCGACAGATTTTCACGATATGACACAGATATAGAAAAACGGCCCTGCTGGGCATCAACTGGAGTAAAAGTATAATGCTTCATCAACTCCTCCTCTGCCCTGGAGAATGGAGCACTAAATGAAGAGACCTTGTAAATGATATCAAAGTCACAACTCTGAGTTGATGAAAGTTTCCTGAAGGCCTTGAATGCAGGAAGGAGCCTCATCATTGAATATAGGGAGCGGAGCAGTATAATTGATTTCTTGTATGTTTTCTTGTAAGAAGATTCACCAACTTGAGGAACCATTGTTCTCAGATACTCATATTGTACAACCCACCTCTCTATGATGGTTTCTGTATACGCCCCTGCGAATGCTGTACCTGAACTATGCTCCGACAAAGAACTAGGTTTCTCTTGCACAAGTATTATGTCTATTATCATTGGTTCCATCAAATTTCTGTGCCAAAAATTTAAATTTTCAAGGACAGCAGGGCGATCACCCAACACCAAATTGAACCACTTGTCACTCTTTTTCACCTCTCCACTACGACCATAAGGTCGGATGGAAGGAACTCTACAGTCCAAAACAATATGCAAGGTTTTAAGAAGAAACTGAGCAAGTATCTGTTCAAACCTTCCATATTCACCCTGTGGATTATTCTGAAAATCCATTTTATGCACCCCAAACAAATATCAGCTATAGCTTCTCTCAACCATAGGCAACTTCAGACGGCACATGAAAACTCTTTCGAATGCATAGACGAGAGCAATCAACTGCTAAAGATAAGCTATTCCCCTTGCTGCACTATATTGGTGCATACACCTGGCATACATGTACAAATTTCAAACAACATGCCCAATAGAGATGGAACTACCGCAAGTTATGCAAATACCAATACCTAAAACACTAGGTGATTTGACGGACAAAATTACCCAGTACTGGTGGAATAGTCAAGGTGTGCGCAAGCAGCCCCGGACATCACCGCAAAAGGAAATGTTACAATATAAGTTATTCTACAGCTTCATTACCATATAACATAATATGCAGGAGCATAACAATATAACAAAGACTTTAACAGAAAAGAAATCAGAATATCCAAGAAGAAAACTACTTGTGCGCTTGGATCACAACAGAAAAAAAAAATGAAAATCAAGGACCTGAACGAGTATTAAATAAATAGATAATCAAGACTCACAGCAGAATAGCAGTATAGGTGCAGATCTTAACACAGGCATTAACATAAGTAAAAAAAAATGATTGATAAATAGTAAGACTAAAATTCAAACGACTGCTAATTGGAATAAATAAGCGATTGAACTGAAGTGGGTAAGAAATTGACAAATGAGAATTGCGTAGATAGAAGAACAAATGAAGTTGGAGACAATAAACCCAAAAATTAAACTTACTTGAAATATCAAAATTCAAAATACAGGGATTAGCAACGAAGAGACGAAAACTCAAAGACTTTGAAGCAAGCGGAGGATAGAGAGAGAGAGAGAGAGATTGCGTAGAGCGCCGAGACTGGCCGGCTATAGAGAGAGAAAAAGTGATTGTACATATACGAAGTTCGGGGTCTATTCTTTTCTCCTCCTTTTTTTCAATTATCGTTAGTATTAGAAGGAATGGCCTAAATGACATACATATATATATATATATATAT